>JAUUDZ010045159.1:0-10627 GCA_032361705.1 Panulirus versicolor | reverse complement strand
GTGAGAGAGAGAGAGAGAGAGAGAGAGAGAGAGAGAGAGTAAATGGAGCACTAACAGTCTTACTCTCACGTTTGTCATAACGTGTTAAACACTTGAGTTGCCTGGTTGTCAAGGCTGGAGCGACCTGCGTACAAACATGGTACGTGCGGTCTTCTTTTATAAGAAACTTGCTTGACGTTGTTGTTTACAGAATAATTAACGCTCTAGGTCTATATCTAGTAAGGTTAGATAGACAGACTAAACATCCGATATCACATTAAGTACAGTAAATGGTATTTTGCGTTTCACCAGTAGGGGAAGAGCAGACGTTTAAAGAGGTTCAATATCTTTAAAGGTAACTAACGTGAAGTCTGATTATTTCACCTGAGAAATAAACTGTCTTTGTATGTGAACACAGCTATCATTGATGATATTAGTGATAATAATAATGATGATAATAATAATAATAATGATAATAATGATAATAATGATAATAATGATAATAATAATAATAATAATAATGATAATGATAATGATAATAATAATGATAATAATAATAATAATGATAATAATAATAATAATGATAATAATAATGATATCATTAATAATATTAGTGGTAATTGTGATAATCAGCTCATTAATGATAACATAGATAATATCAAGAGCAGTAATGATAATAATGATAACAATACCATCCCTGGAGGAGAGAAGAAAGAATTCTGTGTCTGTAATCCCTGGAAGACAGAAGGCGACAAAAGGTGGCCTGAGCGGGGCAGGAACCTTCTGGTATTTCAATTTCTACAAGACAGAACAGAAGAAGGAGCCAAGCGAGGAGTGCTCATCCTCTTCGAAGGCTCAGGCTAGGACCTCTGAATATGTGTGGATGTAACTAAGATGAGAAGAAAGGAGAGATAAGTCGTATGTTTGAGGAAAATGAATGGCGTGCACAGGATAGAGTGAATTGGAACGATGTGGTATACTGGGGTTGACGTGCCATCAATGGACTGAAGCAGGACACGTGAAGCGTCTGGGGTAAACCATGAAAGGTTTGTGGGGCCTGGATATGTATGGGGAGCTTTGGTTTCGGTGCATTACACATGACATTTAGAGAATGGATGTGAACAGATGCGGCCTATCTTCGTCTGGTCCTAGCGCTACATTGCTAATGCAGGAAACGGCAATCAAGTATATATACTTCCACGTTCTTTCTTTATTGGTTTTCACGGTTGTTTTATGGTATGTACAAAAGTAAATTAGATTAATCAAACAGCAGCTGGTGTCTAATGAAATGCTCTGTAGATATGGGAATCAATGATGGCGGGGCGAAGTTCATGAAGCAGGATAAGCCTCAATGTGTATGGTAGGATTGTCATTGGTCGTGTTAAGGTGAATGACAAGTCTGTAAGAGAAGAACATGTTGAACGTATGAGGGGAGGATGGTGTGAAGATCAGAAACTTGCACTTTGGCGAGTAGTGGAAAATAGTTAAATAAAAAGCAGAAAAAATTCAGCGTTTATGGGTTTACAGAACGAAAGCGCTTTAAGAGGATCTATTACCTGTGAGGTTAATGGAAAATTTGTGAATGCTGATAAGAACTTATGTAATGGAAATAAAGACTGTGTGAAAGTATAGGATTACTTGATTTAACTCATAGATGTAAATGCTTAGTCTTCTTTTTTCTAGGTAGATTTAGAATAAAAACAGTAAACATGGATAAACAACTACCATTGATGAATTAATGATAAATCAGTCAAGACTGAAAACGTTGAAATGCTATATGGTGTTAAGAAGTATTTAGAAATACGTATATATGAACGTATTTTAAGATGATAACGTAATCAAAGATTACGAGGGAGACAGACTACGGAAGAGGTGATGAATTGTTTGAAGTCAGCAGTATTTCATACGAAAATGTCGGATGGGGGACCTTTTATCTTGTGCAGATATCACGTTTTATGTTTCAGGATGGGAGTGCGAATGGAGACATCAATCTCACTTGAACCATTTTGATAAGGAAAGTGATGAGATAAAAAGTACTTACAGTAGTGCGCAGGTCTATATTCACTTCAGCACGCTGGACATAAGCTAAGGATATCTAAGCAGCCTGAGTGGCTTATGCACCAGATCCTCCTCGTGTAGATGGGAATGGAGTCAAAGTCAGCGGAAGCAAATAGAACAGATGTGTAGGATGCAAATATCTAGTTCTGATCTTGAGAACGTTTTGACTGTTGAGTGGAACAACAGACGAAATTTACTGAAGAACAGAACTCATCGATGAGGTTGGAGATACACTCCTGGGCCGGTGTTGCCTCGCTGGTGACGTTCTTCCTATCGTACAGGGATTAAAAACGGGCAGGAGAGCCGGTCCCAGGTGAAGTCTCATCTGCCCTGATTCAGTTGCCTCTCAACAAAACACGATCGACTTCCTAAAAGCTTTCCATTAGCTTCCTGAATACATGCCGTCGTTCATGGCTCGGAACGTCTCTGATGCTACAGCCCTTCCTCTTACCTACACGTGTTTACTGTTTTCATGTGGTGATACAGTTTCAGGAAGCGCCTTAAAGTTGTGACGCTTTATCCACGATGGTTTGAATCTGTCCTGTACATCAGCGAGTAAAATAAACTTACAGAAAAGATAAACACATTTGAATCATTGAAAAGGTATGTGTTATTATTAATAATTCCACATGATATGTTCTCAACACCTCAGTATTATGTCTATTCAGAACATTATTCCGTATCATACATTCGGTTTTATTACTTCATTTAATCTCTTCTAGTAAGGATTCGTTTTATCAAATTTCATAACGGCTGTCCTGCACATATACACTTACGGCTACAAATTTTCTCTACCATCTTTGGCACAAATTTGGATGAAAACGAATGGAAACTATTCCAACTTGGTCATGATAGAGGCATACAATTATTGGCCATGATCCCTTACCTACATAAAGATAGACAAAAACTTGAAGATAATCACTTAGTTGTGGGATGTCTACATGAGTTTAATAGGATATCTACAAACTATATTGCACAAATTTACTAATCCATTAGACTCTCAAGTGAATCAAAAGTCGTCTTTGCCTCAGCGTTGGATCATTTGTATCAACGATGCCAAGGATCATATCGTTCTTAAATACATTTTCACACACGGGACACTGAAGTGATTTAATAGATGCCTGTCAAATAGGAAAAAGAAAATCAGTAATGTTTCTTTAGATATTAAATTTTTTTTTGATGGAAGAACATGAAGAATTTCTCTAAGCCTTTCGCTTTTCTATCATTTTAGAATGACAGTCAGTTCCCTGCAAACGTCGATTATTTTTGATGCTGGTTACATGATCGTCTTCAAATTTCTCTCTGGAGTTGAGCGCCTAACTAACGTAAGTTTCACAATTCAGTACATTCCAGTTCTAGTGCACAGACTGATATATATTCTAAGGAGGGTCACGTTCTTTATTCTTCCTCGAACTTGCCTCTTGTTGTATACAGACTACAACCTGGTATTTGTTCCAGATTCTTGGTTTACGTATCGGTGACTAAATGGAAATCAGTCTCTGAACGTCCAACAGAATACTGATAAATCTTACTGTGCTGCTCGTACCTAATATATTGGATTATCATCTTGAGTTGTAAAAGTGAGAGCTTCTTACTACCTCCTGCTGGGGTAGTCTGGCTACATAGTCTCAGGTGCTACCTTTCTTGCACATTCGAAGCCCTATGTACTAGTGACACAATATCTTAAAATAAATCATCTATACAAACATTTTGCCATTCTTTCTGCAAATTGATATCAACTTTATGAGTTTCCTGACTTTAATGAAGGAAGAAGTTTACCCCAATCATCATGCCAGAGCCGGTAGTAAACTATGTATACCAAAAAAAAAAATGAAAAAATAAACTGATACTCACAAAGATCCATGATACAGAGAACCCCATTATTCCCGAGTGGTTGATTCATGAGCATTGTTAACGCCATTATTAATGTCTTCAAATCTGCCAGGAAGAAATATATCCTACACGCAGCCATACCGAGGTGGTTATGAAAGATATCCTGTTGTTCATTCAGTGGTGTGAACTTCTCATGTATCCTTCATTTTGTCAAGGGAGATTTCCATCTCAACTTCTCTTGATTGATCTTTTTCCTATCACATTATTTCTATTCAATCTTTTCATAAAATTTGTCGGTATATTTAGATATAGATATATGATTATATCATTAGAGCTGCAGGGATTATTCACAGCTACTGATGTTAAGTTAGTAGTATCATAAGACACTTTCGGTAATAGATATTGTATACTGACAGGTTGAAATCAGATCTGTCTTCAGGAGAGCCAATACATGCAGTATATTCAGATGAAAAATATAGAAATCAAGGCTTGCTATAAAAGTCCAATCTATTTTTTTTTGTCGTGAATATTGTTTTGCTAAACATCAAAGTAACATTGTCAATAGAATAATAATGAGATCAGTAATGACATTATCGTTACACACACACACACACACACACACACACACACACACACACAAAGATAAACCTTTATAGGGAATAAGTTCGTGTTCCACTATCATAATTCACTACATATTTGCTGGAGGAGAAACAATTTTTCTACTTTTGCCACACATTTTTCCTTGACCATAACATAATATATTCTCTTCCAGCCATCATAACTCATAATCACCAGTGGACGTGATTTATGTAGGGACTCAGTATACCCCGGTAACAGCAGTAATGCATTACCTCAACGTGTTGATCGAGGAATGTTGGTAACATTCTATCATAGGACAATCAAACTGAATCCTGGATCAGAATATGAAAAGCAAAAACTTTATCTATCTCTACATTCATCTCTCTACTTGTCTATCATTATAACATGCACTCTTAGGGCCCCTTTTATGCGGCTCTTCTATTTTTGAAGCTGCGTTTCAAGAGGGAGCAGGGTAAGGTGGGCTCATTTAGGATGGGAAGGTCCTTCCTTGCATTCTCCGTATTCTAGAGCTATCTCCAATCCTTGCTCACCAATTTCGTCTCAGAACACAAACGTTCCGTTGCTCTTTGAAGCACGACAAAGCAAAGACTATAAACGAAAGGTAGGAAAATGGCTGGCTTAACCACAGTATGAAATATGTTGGGCGACAGTGGTGCCATCTATTGACTTTTCAAAAAAACTCGACTTGTTACAGATGCCAGATACTTCCATGTTCGGATTGTTGCTAGATACTTGCAGATATTCAATCAAACATGGCCTGCACCACCATATACATTATAGAGGTGTTCATACATGTTGATATTGTTATCTTTTCTGTTCCATGCCATGAGAGAATCATCTTTACATGTTTCACCATTTCATTATAACAATGTTATATGATTCTTATATTTCACTCATGCTCCAATATATTTTTATCTCACCTTCATTTCTTTTTATCTGAATTTAGGCACAAGTTTTTGATGAATCTTTCCACTACACTGACACAGTTGTTTATCAGTTGTTCTCTATACAATGGGAAAAATAACTAATAGATGTTAGTTGCTACCTTATCATGACAATTACCCCAGGCAGGACACCTTTCTATAAAAGCTCTGGTGTTACACAAGATCTCTTTCCAGAGGCTTCTTATTCAACCACATACTTACCACTAAATGATTTTTTGATACTCTAAACTGTACATCTATATATTTGAGGATAACTTAACAAAAGGTTGATTTATTTACTTCAATTCTATTGGCATATTTTTCATACTATACGACACAATACCCAACTACATATATAAAAAATGTGCATACAATACGGTGAAGAAATACCCACAGTACGAGCACATAATGCCTGAAACTATCATGTTACAATATATATAAGATTTGGTTTCTGTACGTTACACAATTTACAGAAACGTAACACTTTAAATTCCACTGAACCTCCTTGTTTAAACACCAGCGACTTAGTACCCACACTCCACCTTTGAGTTGTTGTTGGCACTATCTTCACACCATCAGTAGTGCTGCACTTGTAGCTTAGAATAACAGCACCTCACAAGAGAGTGTCAAGTTGTCTTAGGATGCCCAGACCAGGTCTGGCACCAAACTCTCCACACCGTGGACGCCTTGGTGAATTTTACTGTCCCTGACTGCACGTATTCCGGCACCAGCCAAGCAGTCCAACAGCCACGAAATTAAGGACGCGCTACCCGCCTCCACACCAGCGGTTACTCAGCACTATAACACGCCCAAGACTCATACAATTTTCAATATACTCCAGTTACAATTACGGCCCACACATTCTCCAAACTATCATCAGAGTTTCACTTACATACATGCCACCTCCCCATCCCCTATCACGATCACATACTTGCTTTTTTGTTAATTTTTCTCTAGCTCTCGGTCAATGTCATACCTTTTGTTTGAAAATGGCCAGCCTCTCTGGCCATCCACCAGCGCCATCTATACCAACGCTCGCCAAATTTGAATTCCTCACTCGCACTCATTACACATAAAAAAGAAAAATTTTAACAAAATGTTACTCAGATTACAAAATAATCACAGCACATATTACAGTGTCATATGCCAAATGTATTGTAGAATAACAAAACACAATGAGAACAGCTACATTAGTATAATTACAAACATCATAGAAACTAAGCAACACAAAAACATATTTATAAAAATCATAAAAGTCAAACAGGAGAAAATTCATATATTCATAAAAATCCTGGAAACCAGCAACATTGCAACATTAAAGAAACGGCAAAGCTTAAATAAACATCAATGCAAGAACTCTGCATCCTGCAGTGCATTAATGAAAGAATGTGGACTCTACGTAGAAAAACAATGTCCATGCTTGACTCTTTCCTGCAGTTGCCATTTACAAAAAGCTCCCGAGTAACACTCACAGATTATGTTGAATCAGAAGTGTAATATAAGTTACATATGTTTGATAATTCTTACATGATAGGGTGATAGCCAATGTCAGTCTCAGACCTTCAGTATATATGATGTATATACAAATCTATTTACAATCACAATTTCACAAGCATGAAAATATTCATATCGATAAATCTCCAGCCAGCAATCCAAGACCAAGGTCCAATGCCGGTAGTCCTACTAGAACAGTAGATTCTTACCCTACGCTTGTATTAATGAATATCTCACCAATTTCATAACAACAATACGCTTTACCTCTCTTTGTTCTGGGGAAATTTGTGAAAAAGTGCGATCTGCATGAGTGGTTTTCCTCCGCTTGTATATCACACATGGATAACATCAGTCGGCCTTTGTCAAATTTCTTGTAAACAATGATTTGAATCTGGCGCGTCAGACGAGCCTTGACAGAGCCATCTAGAGGGTTTCCGAAAAGACATTTATGCGTTCGATTGTTCGTTGGTCAAGTCACATATCGAGGCAGCCTCTTTCCTATCTTTCATTTACATTCTCTGAGACTAGGTGCAGCCCGTCCTTATGGAAGAAAGCCGTCTAACCCTTCCTACTCTCGCCCTGTTGCTTTTACCTGTGATCTCAGAAAAATCTTTGAATCTTTTTTTTTTCCTTCTCACTTTTTCAAACACTTAGATTGACATTTCATCTTTCCTGATCATCGATATGGTTTCGCGGTGCAAACTTTACTGGTGATCCTCGGTGTCATGTGACTGATATCTGTTCTTCCTCGTCCAAGGATTTTTGCGACTTTTGTCATGGCTCTCGACATCAACCTCCCCACGTCATTTTCTATCACTAGGTGTGTCGCCCCTCACGGTTCTCTCGTGTCGCTGACTATCTTTCTGTTCTGCAGATCAAACTTTCTTCCATTAGCTTTCCTGCTTCTCTCTGTTCTTTGATACATAGTCTCCTCTATAGTCGGTGCATCGCAATAGCCGTTAATAAGTCGACCTCCACCTCTATCAATAGTTGTGTCCCCTAGGATTCGGCCTTGTTATTCTTTTTTCGCCTCTCTTTTACTGAACTGTTGTCTTTATCACCTAGCTCTATTCACTCTTGATATCATGGTTCTACTCTGCATCATTCAGCTAATTTACCTCTTACTTCAGTACTCGTTCTCTTTCTCGTACCGAACACATACCTCTTGTTTTGACCCTGTGCAATATCTCAGAATGGGGCAACGGTACTCACTATGTTGTGAGGGAGATGGAATTATTGCATATGAAATTTTAAAGCATATGTTATGTCATCACAAAAGCACAAACGATGATATACTGTATGAAGAACTTGATGTCTGCCAACTCAAAATAAATATCAAATGTAAAATTATTGGCTGTTGGTCGCGATTGATTTCATATTCAAACACTAAACTGAGTTACTCAATGTATGAATGTTGCTACAGTTAGTCATGCTCGGTACTGACACCTCATCATGGACAGTTTGTATTAAGAGCACATGTAATGACTGTGGTATGTCTGGGGTGTGGGTATCGCAAAATATACCAATCCAACTTGGCTCAGAACGGCAATTGAAATAAAATTAAAAGATCAGTGGATTACTACTTGGAATAACAAATTGTTAACTAAAGCAATTTGTAGTAATTATAGAATGTATAAACAGGTACATGTTATGGATGAATATCTTGTAAAATTATATATCTAAGGATAACGGCATTATAGTGAGCAAACTACGAGCTTGCAACAACAATTAACTGAAATTATAGGTAGATATCCAGGTGAGAGTCGGGATGATCGTATTTGCAGGAAGTGTAATGCTAGTATTGTGGAACGGAAAAACCATGTATTATTTTAGTGTTGAAATTATCATATTATCATGTTACGAAAAAACTATACTCCAGACTATTTATCTTTAGACCAGCAACCTACTAATGTAACTGTTCTTATGAAAACACCGTTCTTTCTTATTTCTTGACAGCAGTGTTTATCATATTTAGATGAATCAGTGTTATGACAGGCAACTGTAACTAATGCTGACAAGTCATGTTGCTCAGTAATTCAGACATGAATCGTAAATCAATTGTAAATTACATATTTATGATAACTGCTAATGTTATTACGGATCTGTACTCCATACTTTTTCTGATGAATAAACCTATACTGTTTTAGCCACATACACTCATACATTTAATAATACATATATATATATAGAGCATATACAAACCTCCAACAGCCAGGATCGAACCCGGGACCCATGTACAACAGGTGGGAGCGCTACCGCTAGGCTATGATCGCCCCTAATAGGGAAATGACTATTCGAATACTATGTATTCGAATACCCTTCGTCTCACGTTGGTGAGCAACGGGGTCTACACCGGTCATTTCCCATCAGGCTCACACAGCCAGCAGACACCATTTTACCGAACCTAACTGTACAACGCGGAGGTATACGAATGCGAACAAAGTGCATATGAACGCGCACCTTCATAGAACATGCAAACCTCCAGCAGCCACGATCGAACCCGGGACCCCTGTGCAACAGGCAGGAGGGCTACCGCTAGGCTATGATCGTTCCTAATAGGGAAATGACTATTTGAATACTATGTACTCGAATACCCTTCGTCTTACGTTTGTGAGCAACGGTGTCTACACAGGTCATTTCACATTAGGCTCACACAGCCAGTAAATAGCATTTTACCTAACCTAACTGTAAAACGCGGAGGTATATGAATACGAACATAGTGCATATGAACGCGCACCTTCATAAAACATACATACCTCCAACAGCCAGGATCGAACCCGGGACCCCTGTGCAACAGGCGGGAGCGCTACCACCTATACAGTTGTACAGTTAGGTTCGGTAAAATGCTATTTGCTGGATGTGCGAGCCTGATGGGAAATGACCGGTGTAGACCACTTTGCACACCAACGTGAGACGAAAGGCATTCGAGTACATAGTATTCGAATAGTCATCTCCCTGGTAGGGGCGATCATAGCCTAGCGGTAGCGATCCCGCCTGTTGCATAGAGGTCCCAGGTTCGATCCTGACTGCTGGAGGTTTGTATACATATACATATATATATATATATATATATATATACATATATTCCTATGAGTCCATGGGGAAAATATAACAAGATACGTTCCCAAATGCATTTTAGTGTAATAATCACATCATCAGGGGAGATACAAGAAAGAATTATAAGTCAGCTGATATACAACGAAGAGTCGTAGCTAGGACGCCATTTGTTAAACACGCGATTGTCCAAGACAGACAATGAGCGTATCATAAACTTATTATGTGGACAAGAAGGGGGATTGTTTACAAATTCTATCAACAATATAGGTATCGAATTTGTATAGACCTTCACTAATATCAAAGGTTACAATTCTTTGTGTATTTAATAATAGAAGATTCAACGATATTTCTCGTGGTACTGGAGTTAGAATTTATCATATTTGTCCCCTTCATTGCTATATATGTATTGACTTATCAAAAAACATAAACAAAATTATCTAGCAAGACCTATAGTGACTTCAGTAGGCTTCATCACATATAGATTGTCAAAATGCTTATTTTCTTTATTAAGCCCTTTAGTGGGGTAAGATATCAAATATTAATACCATGAACAATGTAGATTTCGTTAACAAGCTTAACAATATCAATGTTAATTTTGATTTCAAACTTGTTATCTTTGATGTTTCCTCACTTTTCACAAAAGTTCCAGTTAATGACCTTTTTGAATGTTTATTTGATGCTTT
>JAUUDZ010045148.1:0-10627 GCA_032361705.1 Panulirus versicolor | reverse complement strand
GAAATACCTCAGGCATCACTCAGAATACCTCAGGCAACACCAAGAATACCTAAGGCAGCACTAAGAATACCTCAGGCAACAATAGGAATACCTTAGGCAACAATAGGAATACCTCAGTCAGAACTAAGAATACCTCAGGCAACACTAAAAATACCTCAAGCAACAGTAAGAATACCTAAGGAAGCACTAGGAATACCTAAAGCAACACTAAGAATACCTCAGGAAACACTAAGAATATCTCAGGCAACACTAGGAATACATCAGGAACACTAAAAATACAAAAATCAACACTAGAAATACCTCAGGCAACACTAGAAACACCTCAGGCAACATTAAGAATGCCTCAAGCAACACTAGGAATACCTCAGGCAACACTAAGAATACATCAGCCTACACTTAGAACATCTCAGGCAACACTAAGAATACATCAGCCTACACTTAGAACATCTCAGGCAACACTAAGAATACATCAGCCTATACTTAGAACATCTCAGGCAACACTACGAATACATCAGCCTACACTTAGAACATTTCAGGCAACACTTGGAACACTTTAGGCAACACTAAGAATACCTCAGGCAACACTAAAAATAACTCAGCCGACACTAAGATTACCTCAGTCAACAATAAGAATACCTAGGGCAACACTAGGAATAGCTCAGGCAGCATTAAGAATACCTCAGGTAGCACTAAGAATAACTCAGGCAACTCTAGGAATACCTCGGGTAACAGTAAAAACACCTCAGACAACACTAAAGTTGCCTCAGGCAACACTAGAAATACCTCAGGCAACACTACGAATACCTTAGGCAACGCTAGGAATACCTCAAACAACACCAGGAATACCTCAGGCAACACTAAGAGTACATCAGGCAACACTAAGAATAACTCAGGCAACACTAAGATTACCTCAGTCAAAACTTAGAATACCTAAGGCAACTTCAAGAAGAGCGCAAGCAACATTAAGAACACTTCATGCAGCACTAAGAATACCTCAGGCAACACTAGAATACCTCAGGCAACACTAGAACACCTCAGGCAACACTAGGAATACCTCAAGCAACAGTAGGAATACTTCAGGCAGCACTAGGAATACCTCAGGCAGCACTAAGAACACCTCAGGCAACACCAAGAGTACCTAAGGCAGCACTAAGAATACCTCAAGCAACACTATGAATAAACTCAGGCAACAATAGGAATACTTCAGGCAACACTAGCAATGCCTCAGGCAGCACTAAAATACCTCAGGCAACACTAAAAATACCTCAGGCAATGATAAGAATAACTCAGGAAGCACTAAGAATACCTAAGGCAACACTAAGAATACCTCAGGAAACTCTAAGAATATCTCAGACAACACTAGGAATACCTCAGGGAACAATAGAATACCAAAAGCAACAAAAGAAATACCTCAGGCAACACTAAGAATGCCTCAGGCAACACCAGGAATACCTCATGAAACACTAAGAATACATCAGCCTACACTTAGAACATCTCAGGCAACACTTAGAATACCTTAGGCTACACTAAGAATACCGTAGGCAACACTAAGAATAACTCAGGCAAAACTAAGATTACCTCAGTCAATACTACGAATACCTAAGGCAACACTAAGAATAGCTCAGGCAAAACTAAGAATACTTCAGGCAGCTCTAAGAATACATCAAACAACACTAGGAATACCTTAGGCAACACTGGAAATACCTCAGACAACACTAAGGATGCCACGGCCAATACTAGAAATAACTCAGGCAACACTACGAATACCTTAGGCAACACTAGGAATACCTCAAGAAACACAAGGAATACCTCAGGCAACACTAAGAATACATCAAGCAACACTAAGAATAACTCAGGAGACACTAAGATTACCTCAGTCAACACTAAGAATACCTGAGGCAACACCAAAAATAGCTCAGGCAACACTAAGAATACCTCAGGCAGCACTAAGAATACCTCAAACAACACTAGGAATACCTCAGGCACCACTAGAAATATCTCAGACAACACTAAAGATGCCTCAGGCAACACTAGGAACACCGCAGGCAACACTACGAATACCTTAGGCAACGCTAGGAATACCTCGAGCAACACTAGGAATACCTGGGGCAACACTAAGAATATATCAGGCAACAGTAAGAAAACCTCAGGTAACACTATGAATACCTCAGGCAGCACTAGAAATGCCTCAGACAAAACCTCAGGCAACATTAATGATACCTCAGGCAACACTAAGAGTACCTAAGACAGCACTAAGAATACCTCAGGCAACTCTATGAAAACCTCAACCAACAATAAGATACCTCAGGCAACATTACTAGTACCTCAGGCAACAATTAGAATGCCTCTAATAACACTAGAAATACCTCAAGCAACACTAAGATTACCTCAGGTAGTATCAAGAATACGTCAGGCAACACTAGGAATACCTTAGGCAACACTAAAAACAAATCAGGCAACACTAGAAATACCTCAAACAGAACTAAGAATACTAAGGCAACACAAGACTACCTCAAGCAAAAATAAGGATACCTCAAGCAATAATAGGAATACCTCAGGCCACACTAAGAATACCTCAGGCAACATTAGTAATATCTCAAGCAACACTAAAAATACCTCAAGCAACACTAAGAATACCTCAGGCAACACTAGGAATATCTCAGGTAACACTAACAATAAATCAGGCAACACTAGGAATACCTCAGGCCATACCCCATACAGCAAAAGGAATACCTCAGGCCATACCCCATACAACAAAAGGAATACCTCAGGCCATACCCCATACAACAAAAGGATTACTTCAGGCCATACCCCATACAACAAAAGGAATACCTCAGGCAACACTAAGATTACCTCAAGCAGCACTAAGGATACCTCAGGCAACACTAAGATACCTCAGGCAACACCAAGAGTACCTCACGCAACAGTAGGAATACCTCAGGCAACACTAAGAATACCTGAGGCAATACTAGGAATACCACAGGCGACGCTAAAAATACCTCAGGCAACACTAGGAATACCACAGGCAACACTAGGAATACCTGAGGCAACAGTAAAAATACCTCAGGCAGCATTAGGAATACTACAGACAACACTAGGCTACCCAAGGCAACACTAAGAATACCTCAGCCAACGCTAGAAATTCTTCAGGCAACACTAAGAATACCTCACCCGACACTAAGAATACCTCACCCAACACTAGGAATACCACAGGTAACACTAAGAATACCTAAGGCAACACTATGAATATCTCAGGCTACACTAAGAATACTTCAGGCAACTCTAGATATATCTCATTCAACACTAGAAATAAATCAGGCAACACTAAACATGCTTCAGGGAACACTAGGATTACGTCAGGTAACAATAGGAATATCTTAGGCATCACTAAGAATACCTCAGGCTGCACTGAGAATACCTCAGGCAACACTAAGAATACCTCAGGCACCACTAAGAATACCTTAGGCAAAACAAGGAATATATCAGACAAAACTAGGAATACCTCAGGCAGCACTAAGAATACCACAGGCAAAGCTAGAAATACCTCAGCCAACACTATAGATACCTCAGAGAAAACTAAGAATGCCTCAGGCAACACTAGAAATACCTCAGACAGTACCTCTGGCAACACCAAGAATACCTTAGGCAAAACTAAGGCTACCTCAGACAGCACTGAGAATACCTGAGACAACACTAGGAAAATTTCATTCAACACTAAGAATAACTCCGGCAACACTAAGAATACCTCAGGCAACAATATGAATATCTCAGGCAACAATTAGAATGCCTCAGTTAACACTTAGAATACCTCAGGCAATACTATGAATACCTCAGGCAACACTAAGAATACATCAGGGAGCACTGTGAATACATCAGACAACACTAATAATGCCTCAAGCAATACTAGGACTACCTAAGGGAGCACTAAAAATATCTCAGCCAACAATAGAAATACCTCTGGCAACACTAAGAATGCCTCACGCAACACTAAGAATACCTAAGACAAAATTAAGAATCCCTCAAGCAACACTGAATACCTAAGACAAAAATAAGAAAACGTTAGGAAACACTTAGAATACCTCAGGGAACACTAGGAACACCTAAGACAATACCCATGGCAATACTAAGAATACCTCAGGCAAAACTTAGACTACCTCAGGCAGCACTAAGAATACCTCAGGGAACACTAGCAAAACTTCAATCAACACTAAGAACAACTCAGGCAACACTAAGAATACCTCAGGCAACACTATGAATACCTCAGGCAACAATTGAAATGCCTCAGACAACACTAAGAATACCTGAGGCAACACTAGGAATACCTCAGGCAGCACTAAGAATACCCAGGCAACACTCTGTATGCATCAGGCAACACTAAGAATACATCAGGCAACACTAAAAGTACTCCGGCAGCACTATGAATACCTTATGCAACACTAGGAAAACCTCAGACAACACTAAGAATAACTCAGACAACTCTAAGAAAACCTCAAGCAACACCATGAATACCTCAGGCATTGCTAAGAATACCAGAGGGAATACAAAGAATACCTCAGGCAACACTAGGAATACCTCATGCAACATTAAGAATACCTTAGTCAAAGATAGGAATACCTCAGACAACACTAAGAATAACTCAGACAACACTAAGAATACCTCAGGCAACACCATTGATACCTCAGGCATTGCTAAGAGTACCAGAGGGAACAAAAAGAATAACTCAGGCAACACTAGGAATACCTCAAGCAACATTAAGAATACCTTAGTCAAAACTAGGAATACATCAGGCAACACTAAGAATACCTCACCCAACTCTAGAAATACATCAAGCAACACTATGAATATCGTAGGCAACACTACGAATACCTTAGGCAACGCTAGGGATACCTCAGGCAACACTAAGAGTACCTCCGGCAGCACTATGAATACCTCAGGCAACACCATGAATACCAGAGAGAACACAAAGAATAACTCAGGCAACACTAAGAATAGCTCAAACAACACTAGGAATACCTCAAGCAACATTAAGAATACCTTAGACAAAATAAGGAATACCTCAGGCAACACTAAGAATACCTTACCCAACTCTAAGAATACATCAAGCAACACTATGAATATCGTAGGCAACACTGTGAATACCTTAGGTAACGCATGGAATACCTAAGGCAACATTAGCAATACCTCAGGCAACACCAGAATACATCAGGCAACACTAAGAATGCCTCCTGCAACACTAGGAATTCCTCAGGCAACACTAGGAATACCTCAGGCATCACTAGGAATACCTCAGGCAACACTCAGAATACCTTAGGCAACAGCAAAAATACCTAAGACATCACAAAGAATACCTCAGGCAACACTAGGAATACCTTAGGCAACACTAGAATTACCTCAGGCAACACTAACAATACCTCAGGCAGCGCAATGAACACCTCAGGAAACACTAGGAATACCTCAGGCAACAGTAGAGGAATACCTCAGGCAACACTAAAAATAACTAAGGCAACACTAAAAATAACTAAGGCAACACTAAGAATACATCAGGCAACACTAGGAATACCTAACGCAGCACTAAGAAAACCTTAGGCAACCCTCTGAATGCATCAGGCAACACTAAGAATACTTCAGGCAACACTAGGACTACCTCAGGGAACACTACGAATACCACAGCCAACACTGAAAATACCTCAGGCAACACTACGAATGCCTCAGGCAACACTAAGAAAACCGCAGCTAACACTAAGAATACCTCAGGGAACACTAAGAATACATCAGGCATCACGAAGAATACCTCAGGCAGCACTAAAAATTCCTCAGGCAATACTAAGAATATCTCATTCAACACTAGGAATACCTCAGGCAACAGTATGAATACCTCATGCAATACTAAGAATACCTCAGGCAACACTAGAAATACCTCACAGAACACTAAGAATGACTCAGGCAACACAAGGAATACCTCAGGCAACACTAAGAAAACCTCAGACGATGCTAGGAATACCTTAGGCAACACTAGGAATACCTCAGACAACAATATGAATACCTAAGGCAACACTAAGAATACCTCAAGGAGCACTAAGAATACCTCGGCAAAACTAGGAATACCTCAAATAAAACTAAGAATACCTCAGGCAGCACTAAGAATACCTCGGGCAACCCTAAGAATACCTCAGCCAACACTATGAATACCTCAGGCAAAACTAATAATGCCTCAGGCAACACTAGGAATACCTCAGACAATACCTCTAGCAACACCAAGAATACCTCAGGCAAAATTATGACCACCTCAGACAGCACTAAGAATACCTCAGACAACACTAGGAAAACTTCATTCAACAATAAGAATAGCACAGGCAACACCAACAAATCTCAGGCAACAATTAGAATGCCTCAGTTAACACTAAGAATACATCAGGCAACACCAGGAATACCTCAGTCAACACTAAGAATACATTACGCAGCACTGAGAATACATCAGGCAACACTAACAATCCATCAGACAACACTAAGAATACCCCAAGCAACACTAGGACTACCTAAGGAAGCTCTGAGAATAGCTCAGCCAACACTTGAAAAAACTAAGGCAACACTAAGAACGCCTCAAGTAACATTAAGAATACCTCAGACAACACTAAAATACCTAAAGCAACACTAGGAATACTCAGACAACTCTAAGAATACCTAAGGCAACACTTAGAATACCTCAGGGAACACCAAGAACACATAAGACAATACCTCTGGCAACACTAAGAATACCTCAGGCAAAACTAAGACTACCTGAGGCTGCACTAAGAATACCTCAGGGATTACTAGGAAAACTTCAATTAACACTAAGCATAACTCAGGCAACACTAGGAATACCGCAGGCAACAGTGTGAATAACGAAGGCTACAAATAAAATGCCTCACACAACACTATGAATACCTGAGTCAGCACCAGGAAAACCTCAGGCAGCACTAAGAATACCTCAGGCAACACTCTGAATGCATCAGGCAACACTAAGAATACATCAGGCAACACTAAGAGTACCTCCGGCAGCACTATGAATACCTCAGGTAACACTAGGAAAACCTCAGGCAACACTAAGAATAACTCAGACAACACTAAGAAAACCTCAGGCAACACCATGAATATCTCAGGCATTGCTAAGAATACCAGACGGAACAGAAGGAATAACACAGGCAACACTAAGAATAGCTCAGGCAACATTAGGAATACCTCAAACAACATTAAGAATATCTCTGATAAAACTAGGAATATCTCAGGCAACACTGAGAATACCACACCCAACTCTAAGAACACATCAAGCAACACTGAATATCGTAGGCAGCACTATGAATACCTTAGGCAACGATAGGAATACCTCAGGGAACACTAGCAATACCTCAGGCAACACTAGAATACCTCAGGCAACACTAAGAATGCCTCATGCCTCACTAGGAATACCTCAGGCAACATTAGGAATACCTCAGGCATCACTAGGAATACCTCAGGCACCACTCAGAATACCTAAGGCAACAGCAAAAATACCCAAGGCAGCACAAATAGAGTACCTCAGGCAACACTAAGAATACCTCAGACAACACTAGAATTGCCTCAGGCAACACTAATAATACCCCAGACAGCACTATGAATATTTCAGGAAACACTAGGAATACGTCAGACAACACTAGGAATACCTCAGGCAACACTAAGGATACCTAAAGCAACACTAAGAATACCTCAGGCAACACTAGGAATACCTCAGGAAGCACTAAGAATACCTCAGGCAACACTAACAATACCTCAGGCAACACTAAGAATACATCAGGCAACACTAGGACTACCTTAGGGAACACTAAGAATACCACCGCCAACACTAAAAGTACCTCAGGCAACACTACGAGTGCCTCAGGCAACACTAAGAAAACCTCAACCAACACTAAGAATACCTCAGGCAACACTAAGGATACCTCAGACAACACTAAGAATATATCAGGCATCACGAAGAATACCTCAGGAAGAAATAGGAATTCCTCAGGTAACACTAAGAATATCTCAT
The DNA here is from genome assembly GCA_032361705.1 of Panulirus versicolor. Taxonomy (NCBI): domain Eukaryota; kingdom Metazoa; phylum Arthropoda; class Malacostraca; order Decapoda; family Palinuridae; genus Panulirus; species Panulirus versicolor. The sequence continues at coordinate 2,586 of JAUUDZ010045148.1, read as the reverse complement.
TCAGCACTAGGAATACCTCAGACAACGGTATGAATATCTCATGCAACACTATGAATACCTCAGGCAACACTAGAAATACCTCAGAGAATACTAAGAATGCCTAAGGTAACACTAGGAATACCTCAGGCAACACTAAGAATACCTCAGGCAACGCTCAGAATACCTTAGGTAACACTAGGAATACCTCATGCAACAATAAGAAATACCTCAGGCAACACTAAGAATATCTCAGCCAACACTAAAAATGCATCAAGCAAAACAGAATACCTCAGGTACACTAGGAATATTCAACGCAACACTAAGAATACCTCAGGAACAAGAGGAATACCTCAGAAAACGCTAGAAATACCTAAGGCAAACCTAGGAATACCTCAGGCAATACTAAATACCTCAGGAAACACAAAGAATACTCCAGGCAACACTAGGAATACATCAGACAATACCTTAGGCAAACACTAAGAATGCCTCAGGCAACTCTAAGAATAATTCAGGCAGCACTAACAATACCCGAGGCAGCACAAAGAATAACATACTCAACAATAGGAATACCTTAGGCAACAGTATGAATACCTCAGGCAACAGTACGAATACCCCAGACAACACTAAGAATAAACCAGGCAACACTAGAAATACCTCAGAGAATACAAAGAATGCCTCAGGCAACACTAGGAAAACCTCAGACAACGCTACGGATACCTCAAACAACGCTAGGAAATCCTCAGGAAACACTAGCAATATCTCAGGCAACAGGAAGAATACCTCAGGCAACATTAGGAATACCTCAAGCAACATTAAGAATAAATCAGGCAACACCAAAAATACCTCAGGCAACACTGAGAATACCTCAGGCAACACTTAGAATATCTCAGGCAACACTAAGAATAGCTCAGGCAGCACTAAGAATACCTCAGGCAACACTATGAACATCTTAGGCAACATTAAGAATACCTCAGGCAACATTATAGATATATCATGCAATACTAGAAATACCTCAGGCAACACTACAAACACCTCAGGCAACACTACAAATACCTCAGCAATATAAGGAATTCCTCAGGCGACACTAGGAATACCTAAGGCAACACTAAGAGTATCTCACACAACACTAAGAATACCTCAGAAAACACTAGGAATACCGCAGGCAACACTATGAATAACTTAGGCAAAGCTAAGAATACTTCAGGCAGCACTTGCAATACCTCGCACAATAGTAAAAATAAATCAGGCAACACTACGAATGCCTCAGTCAACACTGGGAATACCTCAGGCAACATTAGGAATACTTCAGGCAGCACTAAGAATAAATTAGGCAGCACTCAGAATACATCAGGCAGCAGTAAGAATACCTCAGGCAACAATAAGAATACTTCAGGCAACATTAAGAATACCTCAGGCAACACTAGAAATACATCAAGAAAAACATAGAATACCTCAGGTGCACAAGGAATATCTAAGGCAACACTAAGAATACCTCAGACAACAGGAGGAATACCTCAGGAAACGCTAGAAATACCTCAGGCAACAATAGTAATACCACAGGCAACACTAAGAATACCTCAGGAAATGCTAGTAATGCCTAAGGCACACCTAGGAATGCCTCATGCAACACTAAGAATACCATATAAAATACTAAGAATACCTAAGAAAACACTAAGAATACCTCAGGCAACACTAGGAATACATCAGAAGATTCCTTAGGCAACACTAAGAATGCCTCAGGCAACACTAAGAATAACTCAGGCAGCACATAGAATACCTGAGGCAGCACAAAGAATGACTCATTCAACATAGGAATACCTCAGGCAACAGTATGAATACCTCAAGCAACACTAAGAATACCTCAGGCAACACTAAGAATACCTTAGGCAACGCTGGAAATACCTAAGAAAATACTAAGAACGCCTCTGGCAAAACTAGGAAAACCTGAGACAACGCTTCGAATACCTCAAACAACGCTAGGAAATCCTCAGGCAACACTAGCAATATCTCAGGCAACACTAAAGAATATCTCAGGCAACACTAGGAATATCTCAGGCAACACTAAGAATACCTCAGACGACGCTAGGAATACCTTAGGCAACACCAGGAATACCTCAGGCAACAATAAGAATACCTAAGGCAACAGTAAGAATATCTCAGGGAGCACTAAGAATACCCCAGGCAAAATTAGGAATCATCAGGTAAAACTAAGAATACCTCAGGCAGCACTAAGAATACTTCAGGCAACACTAAGAATACCTCAGCCAACAACATAAATACCTCAGGAAAACTAAGAATACCTCAGGCAACACTAGGAATACCTCAGACAATACCTCTTGCAACACCAAGAATACCTCAGGCAAAATTAAGACTACCTTAGACAGCACTAAGAATACCTCAGACAACACTAGAAAACCTTCATTCAATACTAAGAATAGCTCAGGCAAAACTATGAATACCTCAGGGAACACTAAGAATATCTCAGGCAACAATTAGAATGCCTCAGTTATCAATGAATAGCTCAGGCAACACCAGGAATACCTCAATCGACACTAAGAATACATCACGCAGCACTGAGAATACATCACGCAGCACTGAGAATACATC
>JAUUDZ010045126.1:0-10628 GCA_032361705.1 Panulirus versicolor | reverse complement strand
ATGAAACGATAGGGAACAAACTAAGCAATTCCCTGATAAACCAATTAACAATCGCATGGTGTACGACACCTGCACTACATGGTGCACCTAAATCGCAAGAAAAAAAAAAAATCGGAAACATAATTGTTTAAAATTCGCATTTCCATATCAAGGGATGGTCGGAAACCGCTTGCATACTTCTCTGATAAACTTGGAAAGTTCTGTTCGCCTAAGACGCCTGGGTTCTTCCTTTGTTTATACCGCGGGGAGGAAGTTAATTAGAGTTACGTCACAATATATCAACAATGTCTTGGTGGTTGCCCTCAGATAGCATCACGATACCAGGAGGACAGACTTTTGTCGATGACGGTACATATTATAACTATCAGTGGGTTGCTGAACCCCGGGTTTAGCCTGAACATAGTCTTAAAACAGCCTAGGCCTACCTATCCTCATCTTTTTCTATGTATGTCTACAACATATTTGTGCCAAGACCCATTCCCACTCCATGTGATCAGCTGTATGAAATATTCATGAGATTTTCTCATACGTATAGCACAAGTAAAGGAACTTTGGGTAATATGTACCGCAGATTTATGGCAAAAAGGTGTCCTATACTGTGAAATTCGGATCCGAGATGTTGAGTCTCTACGTTGCATATTACCCAAGCACGGATCAAACCCATCAAGAGATAACTAACCACCTCAGGACACTACAGGCTCCAAAAGTAGGAGGTGTGGCACTCCGCATCTCAGTAGTCAGTTGACCAAAACCCGGAGACAAAGAGAGACAAACAAATGGGACAAGCAGTTGAAATCAACATCGTTGAAAAGTTTTTTTTTTCTAACTTATTAAAGCTCTTTAGATATCACGGTACATATCATTTGATCGACATTAACAGTAGGGTTTTACATTTGTTCTCACACACATGATTCCCTTCATACATCATCCTACACCAATGTTCGGTTCATTAGACAGGGTAATGAACGTGACAGGGTTATGTCTCAAAATGATCCTTCACCAACATAGGTTTCATTACAGCTGCTTGTAATTCTTAATTCAGAAAATTATGCAGTCAATGCTCAGTACGCCATTTCCCAACAGAGGAGAATACTGCAAGACTGACTCAATGATATTCCTGACACTAACAGATGGTATCAACCAAGAAAAATGGATGTTGCCATTTTTTATCATCTTGTGACGGTCGGTGGTAGCACTATGGCGTTTAGTTTGGCCTCTAGCAGGTTGAGGGCAAAGACTATGTACTTCATCGGTTTATTCTTTGAGTTCGTTCCTATTACAGTTCGTGAGGATGATGTTGGAGGGGTGACTCGGGTAGTTGGTGGGCTTACACTGGTTGTTGACTTTGGGAATAATGTGAGCTGTGGTATGCATTCCTTCCCTCCATCTCTTTTCCCTCCCTCCCTCGTCCTCCTACCACCGCCATCTCCAGTCATCATCCGCTATCACATCCCTCTCCCCTACTCCTTTGATATATCCACTGCAACACAGAACATTTTAAGCCTCGACACATTTCTCGTAATGCAAAAACTTTCATCGCAGGAAATAACTGTAGGAATTGATGGGAAATCGTGATAACAGATGTGGTTGCTGGTAATGGTACGGTAGATTTAAGATAGAAGAGACTGAAGAACTGAAGTTGGGAAGAGGATGGCATTACAAAGAACGAGACAGAAAAAATAGTGATGCTTCTATAAAACTGAAAACCTGTGATTATAAATCGAGTGTTGAGTAATACGGTAAAAATCAAAGGCGAAACTGCTGTTGAATGAATCTGGTGTTTTTAGCAGAACTGAAAAGTGGGCACATGCCTGATGGCTTTACGAGGGCGACATTTGTTTAGTTGTGCAAAGGTAAAAAAGGAAATGAAATAGTTTGAAGAGTTTACGGAGGAATAAGTCATCCAAGTAACGCTGACTAGTTGCATGGTGGTTGTGATAAACTGAGTTAAAGGTACTGCGAACACCTTTTTGGTGAAGAACAAGGCAAGTCTGTGAAGAGGATGTATGGATCAGAATTTTGCAAGCACGCTAATCACGGAGAAAGCTCTTGAAAGAACATTTGCGTACCAATTAAGTATCTGAACAAAGATAAGATGAGTGTTTTACCAGAAAAGAACTCTGGTAAGGCTTGGCTCTCTACGGTTTATATAGAAAACTTCTGTATGCTGGTGAAAGCTTTTTCAGTGAAGCTAGCGCATATGCTGGAAAAAGTGGTGGTACAAGGGAGCCTTTTGGAATAGATGTGGGAATGTGTCTAGGCTGTGTAAGGTCATCATAAAATGAGGAGGGGAGAGAGATCGTAATGTTTAGCTGGAAAAAAAAAAAATGTAATTGAATAGAGCGTACCTCAGCTGTTGCGTGTAGGTCATGTACTCACAGTCGAGTCAAAGGGTGTGGTGGGAAGAATGGAAGACTGCAGTTAGTCTTGACAGGGTTACTACTGAAAAACCACCCCTGTAAAGACGTTCTGCTGGTGGCCAAACTGCGGCCACCTCAGCCCAAGAGAGTCTTCAACGTGTGCCCAAACTTGCCCCTTCGTATGCGTCATCTGTACTGGATAACTCAAATAACCTATCTAATCTTTTTTTAGGTTCACGTTTACAATTCTAAAAGTTTTTCCAGAATTTGTAACTGGTATTCTTGGAAGAAAGTAATAACATTTTCCAGACTTTCGGCATCAGCGGACTGAACGATTTCGGTTTGCTCCATTTCCATTTCTATAAGTAGATTTATCGACTTTTCTTAAACAAGAAAGGTGTTGCACAGAACGTGATACATTCAAATATCAGCTCTGAAGACAGAAGATACAAATTTTACTTGCACAAAGTCCACCAAAATCGCGGGATAGCTCATACCCATCGCCATCCTGAAGTCTAATACGTTTTTGGTGATAGCAATAATCCTTACCTAACCCCCAACTCTGGCTTACCTCAACGTAGTCCTAGCTTATCTCAGCTACTCCCATATCTCACTTCAACGTAACCTTACCCTACTTCAACGTAATGCTAGCTTACCTCAACGTAGCCTTAACCTACCTAAGCGCAACCCACCTCGTGATAAGAAAGAAAAACCCGTCGTTCCAGACACTACAGCACACTGGGCGAACATCTGTAGACAAAATGACGTCTCATTAGAGCTACTAAATTTTATGTACACAAAGCTATGATTCTGGCAGGTAAAATATGCAATAAATATTGTAGGTTTTCATTATGCCGGATTTTTGGCAAGTTCGAGGACGGACAGCTACTACAGATTTATCATCTAAAAGTCGCCAGTTCCAGGCGTTACCCCGCAAAGCTGATAAACGGCGAACAAAGAAAAAAAGTTTTAAATAAAAATCTGCAAGAAATTATGGCAAAAACCGCAGAAATAGCAGCAAGGACTGTGACTGGCTGCCACATCGCTTCCATCGTCAACTACTTGTTGATTGGGAGCCTGTAAACTCAAGCTCCACCTCCAAATCAATCAGGCCACACCTCTTTCACAGTAAGGCTCCGCCTACAGATTGCGTCAAGATTTGTAAAACTATCATCCAGAAAATATAATAAAAATAGCGAACGCTCGTCCAGACGGACATATCTTTTGCGTAGGTACTATCACCCTGATCACTATAAAGCCTTGAACATTTGCTCAGAAAACACGTCTCTCGTGTACTACCTGTCACCCTGGTCACTATGCAGTCTGGAACACTCGCACATAAGAACAAGTCTCTCTCTAGTACCTACTACTGTCACCATGGCCACAACAGTCTTAAACACTCGTCCAGAAAAACACGCGTTTTGTTTACCTACACACTGTCACCTCATGTACCTACTGACACCTCGGTCACGGTACAGCTTCGAACGCTCGTCCAGGGGACGTGCCGTGTATCTACTGCCATCCTGGTCACTGTACAGCCTAGAATATTCGTCAAGAAGAATACGTTTCTAATATAAAGTCACCCTAGTCACTGTGCAGCACTAAACACCTACATAGAAGAACAAGTCAGTCATGAACCTATAGTCACCTTGATCTCCGGTGCAGAAGAACAAGTCGTGTACCTACTGTCACTTCGATTACTGTAAAACCTTGAACTCTCGTCCAAAATTTTAGGAACATCAATCGTGAACCTACTGTAACTTTAATCACTACAAGGTTCAACACTCGTCCCGATGAACACGTCCCTCGTAAACCTACTGTAACCTTATCAACCTTATCACTCTACACCTTTCAATACTCGTACAGAACATGTATCTTGTGCCTACTGTCATCCTGGTCATTGTAAAGCCTTGTACTTTTCTCAAGAAGACGACTTCTCCCTTGTATCTACTGTAACTTCGGTCACTGTACAGCACTGAACATTCGTCTATGACACGTCTCCCATGTACCTACTAAGTATACATTGGTCACTTCATAGTCTTCATAGCCTCTTGTACCCAATGTCACCCTGATCACTTTACAACTATGAACACTCAAACACTAAAACAAAAGATGCAACATTATCTCAAATCCATGCTGTCACCGTGATCAGTGGATCAGTGTACAGCCTCGAACACTTGTCCACAATAACGCCTTCCTCGTACATTTACTGTTACTGTACAGCCTTGAACACTCGTCCAGAAGAATGTACCCAATGTCACCTTGATGACTGTAAATCCTTGAACACTCATCCAGAGCAACACGTCTATCGTATTCCTGTCACCTCGGTCACTGTAAAGCCTTAAAACACTTGTCCAAAAGAACAGGTCTCACGTTTACCTACTGCCTTCTTGGTCACTGTAAAGCCTAGAACACTCTTCAGGAAGAAGTCTTATCTGCTGGACCTACTGTCATCTCACTCACACTACAGCCTTGAACATCCGTCCAGAACACGTCTCTCGTATATCTACTGTCATCCTGGTCACTGTGCAGCCTTCAATTCTCGTCCAGGACACGTCACCCGTGGACCATCTGTCGTCTTGGTTACTGTGCAGCCTTGAATATTCGTCCAGAATAATATCTCTCTCGTGTACTTGTTGTCATCTAGGTCACTATGCTACCTTGAACACTATGTAGTCCAAAACCAAACGCCTCTCGTGTAAGTGCTGCCACCTCAGTCACTTTGCAGCCTTGAACGCTCCTCCAGAACAACTACTCTGTCTACTGACTCCTTGATCATAAGAACATAAAAAGTGAGGACACTGCATGAGGCCTAGTGACCCATGCTGGGCAAGTCCTGAGTCTCTATCCACCATACAACCAACCGCCTGAACCCATAACATTCAACCTTCGTTTAAACCATAGACCTAGCTACTTGGCAGCTTGTTCCATAAATCTACCGCCCTATTCCCGAACCAATATTTACCCACATCCGGCCTGAATCTATTTTTTTTTTTCTAATCTAAATCCATCACTTCTTGTCCTATTAGGTGGCGCCATTCTAAGACCTTTATTCATGATACCTTTATTAATGCCTTTCACCCATTCAAAAACTTCAGTCATATCCCCTCTAGGCCTCCTCCTCTTGAGCGAGTGTAAATTCTTTTTAACTTTTTTTCATAGGTGAGGTTTCTAATCAAAGGAATCATTTTTGTCATTCGCATTTGTACTCTCTCTAAACAAACTATATCAAGTGTATAGTATGTAGCCCAAAACTGTACCACATAATCCAAATGTGGTCTCACCAACGCAAGATAAAGTTGCAATAATTAAGTTTTAATGCTGACAGTCCTATTAATGATTCCTAACATCCGATTAGCTTTACTGCACACTTTAATACGCTGTTGCCGCGGCTTAAGAGCCTTGCTCATCGATACCCCTAAATCCCTCTCGCATTCTGTTTTACCCATATTATTATTGACCAGTTTGTAATCAGTGTTCCTGTCTTTACCCACACTAAGTGTTGTGTATTTATTTATGTTGAATTTCATTTTCCTTGTACCTGCCCATTCTGATAATCTAAGTACCTCTGCAAATTCACTGAATTTTCATCAGAGTTAATCACGGCCCCTATTCTTGAATCATCAGCAAATTTACTTAAGTTGCCGGTTATTCCCATATCAAAATCGTTAATATACATAACGAACAAAAGCGGTCCCAAGACTAACCTCTGAGGAACGCCACTGGCTGTGTACACTGACCCAGTCCGATGCAACTCTGTTGATGCATACCCTGTTTTCTGTCAGAGCCACGCCCTAATCGAATTAAATACACAACCCCCGATGACGTGTGCCGCTATTTTTCTAATCAGACGCTCATGATCACTACATCCTTAAAAACTTGTTCAGAATAACACTGTCTCGTGTATCAGCTGCCACCTTCGTCACTGTACACACTTCTCTCATAACTAATGTCACCTAGGTCACTGTAGAGTCCTAAACACCTGTCCAAAACAACACATCTCTGTATCTACTGCATTTTGATCACTAAACCCTTGAACACTAGTCCAGAAGAACATGTCTTTCATGTTGCTTTCCTAAGTCGCTGTACAGCCTTGACCACTTTGCTAGAAAAAAGGTTTGTGCACCTTCTGTCACCTAGATGACTTTAGAGCCTTGAACACTCTTCCGGAAGAACACCTCTCTAGTGTACCTACTGTCACTTTAGTCATCTTGAAACCTTGAACTTCTCTCCAAGAGAACACGTCTCTCGTGTACTTACTGTCATCTCAAGTAACTGTACAGCCGTGAATGCTTGTCCAGAGGAACACGTCTCTTGTGTACCTACTGTCATCTCGGTCACTGCACAGCCATGAACACTCGTCCAGAATATTTTTGAATATTAACTCCATGGTTATGATTTCCAAAATACCTCTGCATGAAAATTTTCCAGTCATGTCTTGATCATTTGATAGGAAAGATAATATCTAAAGGTACCTAATTATTTCCTTTCTCAACCTCCAGTATATTCACTACACATTGAAAGGTGATCCAACCATAAGTAAATTCAAGACAAGAAGTCACCGCACTGCCAGGATTATCTGACTCTTGGCAAAGTAGCAACGTAAGGAACTAGACGGAAAATCCACTGAACATCGTCGCCAGCGCAAAACAGTTACTGGGAATGGAATAAGAATATATGCTTTTTTTAGCGGAAAATATCAAAAGCATCCAAGTTCCATGGCCTAAGGTGTTTTCTACGAATCATAAGCCACATTAAGTTCCTGGGTATATCTTGTTATATGGCATTAAAATCGATCTAGCGATATCGGTTTAAAGTCATTCAGTTCCACGGACGCTGAGAATCAACTGTATAAAGATTGATATCAAGACAAATGATGAAACTGAGGTAGGGAAACCTACTGGTTGACATTTACAAGTGCATAATGGGGGGAAAAAATAATTATGAATTGATTATATATCCAATGTTTCGCGAGGGGTACCAGGCTAGTGCAAACTAAGGACGAAGCAATGCCTGTGTCCCCGTAATGCTTCGCAGGCGAAACAACGAAGGAGAGGATATGGTGTCTTGTCGAGTCGAACCAGTAACAGCAGGGAAAAATGAAACTGTCAGCAAGTGAATACTGGCCAAACTACTGAAGAGATTGATCCTCTCAAACCCGTAGGAGCATGTCAAAAAGTAATCATATACGTTTATATATAAATACATTCACTCACTAGCAATTTAACGTACATACATCATATTTCTTCCGTCCATTGGAAATTATCTATTCGATCTGAATTAATCTCAAAATCTCTTACCGAAATCACACTACGTTTACTATGAATACCAAACGAAACCAATATTCGAATGAGCTTTGTCATTTTCTTTCTTAGAAGCTCGTGATATCATGTAACGGGAGAGACATGCTGGCTAGGGAAAGCTGGGAGTGTGATGTACAGAGGTGCGAGTGAGAGGGAGGAGTATGGAGAGTAAGAGGGCATAGAGAGAGGCGAGTTGGAGGGCAGAAAGTGAGGAAGAGGAGAGTTAGAGGGCAAAGAAAGCAGTGAAGGGGAGGGCAGAAAGAGCAGCGTGTGGCAAGTCATAGGGGTTGGCGAGTGAGAGGGAAGAGTTGCGAATGCCAGTGAAGCCGCAATACATAGATACCAGCCAAATAATGTCGTATTGCGTTTAATACGGCACCACCTCAAACAATCAACTCATCACAATTTAACTAGATTTACGATTACAAATATACGTACTGGTGAAGTGATTGAAAAAAAAAAAGTCTGTCAGAGATGCCATACAGACATCAGTCGAACCTCCTAATGGGTTACTGAAACGGATATTAGTATCAGCTGCTTCGTAACGGGCAGGGAATCTTTTAATGAATTTTCACTTCTGGGGAAAATTTTCAGGACGGCCCATTTAAGTGCGTGGTGATGAATGATGACTATCGTGATGAGAAAACGCGCGAGAAATATTACAGTTCACAATGCTGTATTAAAAACGGGCATAGTTTCCTTGGGCAAAAAATGGCGTTTTGCTCTTGAAAACTGGGGACGGAAGAGCTTATAGGTGGAATTGCATTAGGTACGTTCGTTTGAAGACACCCTGATAATGGGCAATGCCCTGTTTTCCTTTCGCTGTATTGTTCTGAACCTTCATTTCCTTATTCCTTTTTCTGTACTTATTATTGCAACACAAATTTCCCACACTTCCCAATAAATACACCTATCACTATAGAAGTCTTGTAATAACTAGACCAAGTAGGCGATACCTTAAAAGACGAGGGAAAAATGTAAATGACAAATTAAAAAAAATCAACGACCTATCCAATAAACCGTTAACCTACCCACACCACACCCCACCCCAACACAAACACGCAAAAACGCTATTTTCTACCCATCTACACGCGCAATTCTTACCTCAAGGCCTGTAGAGAGATGAAGCTGTAGCCGCGAAGTTATGAAAACTCTGCGATACTGCCATGTAGCCCACAAAATGCCTCCCCTGCCGGCCATATCGAAGATCCTTGCTCTAATGTTCCTCCACACACACACGCGATCTTCATTTCGCATAGATGCCTCGGATTCAGGACTGTTTTCTTTTGTTGTCTTGTCAGGTAAAAGTGACTCCTCTGTATTAAACCCTAAAGGTGCCTCACAGTACGCCCAGCAATTGCACAGACGAAGCATCAGCTGCTGTGTGTTTTACCGCCAGTGACCCACTGACTGATTCGTGCTCGATCAAATGTCTGTTTATCGAATCTGGATTTACCAATTTCCATTAGTGTGCCTTCATCATCGAACTGGTTTTCATTTGTACCACAATGGACGGCCACCACTTCCCTGTAGGGCAGGAGTTCAACGTGGGTGTTCATGTTCACGGAACTTCTTTTCCAACTCCTGAAGATAAAAGTTGAATTCGTTCACAAACAAGTCAACTTAAGAACATGTAGGACACTCATATGCCAGTCGTCAAACAAAGTACCTTCATATGAGATGTGCACCGTGCCATATTCCTTTTATGACGGTGAACAACTGTCATACCGAAAACTGTATTACATATCACTTGCAACTGTTCCTGTTCACTAAGAATGACACCAAAAGTTTCCTTTATGGGTCTGGGATCCACTGAAAAATCAAGTTTTTCTGTAGTTTTCTAGGTCAACAGGCTGTAAGGAATTTGCAACACACCAACCACACTTGACCTCTATGTTCAAAGTGAGGGAGATTGTTATGAACGCTTTGTGTATCAAACAAAATATGATCACTTTATGTATTCAAAACTTTATACATTAATGTTCTCGACACAGATACACGACTAAGTCAACAGACAGTTTTAGATACTGTTACATTGAGTATGTCGTGGAATTTATAGTTCTGACATTGACACGTCATCATTTAACGATACTTCGAGTTATGTGAAATTTTAGTATGGATCTCATGGTTCTTCTAGGGGTAAAATCTGATTTTTTATATTTGAAGGTATCAGAAAAATGTTTTTTTACTTCAAGAAATCTGATTTGTATGTGGTCAAACAAGGCCTGCCACTTGTATGAGAAAAGGTTTACGGTTGACAGCTAAAGATTCGAAGCTTCAGAATCAGCCTCTTGGGAATGTGATGTGGGAATGATAATTAATCAAATAATTCAACTTTTCTCTGACTCGCTGACTTGCATTCGCAGTCTTTTATAATGAGAGATGTAAAGGTTATGCAGGGAGAATTGGCTAGCCCGTAGAAGATCCAGGCGAACCTGCAGGCGAAGCCCCGTTATCAGACTTGCATGATCCAGACAACCAAGGGAACCATGACATTTACGATGTTAGTGCTGTCCATATGGGCCATATGCATAGTGAGTGTTTGTGGTCTTAGTATTTATCTTTAACCCCAGAAGAAGGTGGTAAAGATTTTTCGGTTTGTGGATGTAGCTTACATTTACAGCCTTAACTATCAGCCAAGTGTTGTCCCATGCAGTTAAACTATACAAGTATTCGTAAGTGAACTGGGAACCCTGACTACAGGAAACAGCATCGCTACCTCCTGCTTCAGCGAAATAGTGCCACGAAAACAGACAAAAGGCCACATTCGTTCACACTCAGTCTCTAGCTGTCATGTGTAATGCACCGAAACCACAGTTCCCTGTCTACATCCAGGTCCCACAGACTTTTCTATGGTTAACCACAGATGTTTCACATGCCTTAGTTCAGTCAGTTGACAGCACATAGACCCCAGTATACCACTTTTCCAGTTCATTTTATTCCTTGCACACCTCCAATTTGGTGT
>JAUUDZ010045093.1:0-10628 GCA_032361705.1 Panulirus versicolor | reverse complement strand
GAATGGAAAAAGGTAAGAACAAAGGAGGTAAGGGGAGTGGGGGAGGAATGGGATGTATTTAGGGAAGCAGTGATGGCGTGTGCAAAAGATGCTTGTGGCATGAGAAAGGTGGGAGAAAAGAGAGGCGTTTGGATGATATTTACAAGGAAGGAGCTGTGCTTTTGGTACATTACACATGACAGCTAGAGACTGAGTGAGAACAATTGTGGCCTTTTTTTGTTTGTTTTTCCTGGTGCTACCATGCTGAAGCAGGGGATAGCAGTGCTGTTTCCTGTGGAGCAGGGTAGTACCAGGAATGGACAAAGGCAAACAAATATGAATATGTACATGTGTATATATATCTCCCAGTCACTTGCACCCTTTCCTTGGAAGTACCATCCAAACACCTCTTTTCTCTTTCACTGACGACATTTCTTCATCCTACCACTCGCTACCCTTTCTAATCTGCCCACCTCCCACTTCTCTCATGCTACATGCATCTGTTGTGCAAGCCATCACTGCTTCCCTAAATACGTCCCATTCCTCACCTATTCCTCACATCATTTGCTCACACCTTTTGCAAATCTACACTCAGTCTCTCCTGGTACTTCCTCACTCAAGTCTCCTTTCCAAGCCAGCATGTATAATGTAAATTTTATATTTTGATGAAATATTAATGAAAGTGAAAATGAGATGCAAAAATAGAAATAATGATACTTCAACACTTACCAAAGACTACAGCTTGTGCTGCTTACTGAAATTTTGGAGATATGTGAGGGATTTACTGGGAGGGAAAAGGAAGGGTAGTAGCATTGTCAGCTTCACCCTGTTGTGTCATCTGCTTTAAGCTTTAGATAGCTACTCATCATTTTAGTAGTTTGCTTGGTGGTTAAGAAAAAAATCCAGTTAATTGCTTTGAATGTCTTTTTCCTTTTATACAATTCTTTGTAGTATTCTCTTTTAGTATCATTTTCATTTATCATTAATTTGACAAGATGAACATTTCATCTTTTCATTTTCATTTAGAGATTCAAAGATCATTATAGCAAGATTAAGCGTTCCATTAAGTTAATTGGTTCCTTGAATGAATAAAGGCAGCAAGTATGAATTATGTACATGTGTATATATGTCTGTGTATGTATATATATGTATATGTTGAAATGTATAGGTATGTGTATATGCATTTGTGGACGTCTATGTATATACATGTGTATGTGGGTGGGTTGGGCTATTTTTTCGTCTGTTTCCTTGCGCTAATGCAGGAGACAGCGAGAAAGTATAATAGAATAGAATAGGTAGTGAAAATGAAAAGGTGAGCTACATTATGATTTCTGTTTAGCTACAAAAGGTAATTGATGAAAAAGATTTGAATATGATAGTATCTGGTAACCTAAAGCTAAGACTTGGATATATTTGGTAATCTAAGGTGTAATAGTATCTAGTAACCTAAAGCAAAGACTTGGTTGTAATAGTATTTGGTAACCTAAAGCATAACAAAGACATGTTCGTGACATTATTGGGTAATCTAAAGCCTTGAGATTGGTTGTAATATATTTAGTATTTGATAACCTAAAGTTCTCATAGTATTTGGTAATGTAAAGCCCTGCAAAATGAACAAAATTTTTTGATTCATAGAGCTTTCAAATGTAAGTCTCAGGGAAAGTATCCTTACTCTGAACAACTCACTGGTGTGTCCACATCTTGAATATTGTGTTCAGTGTAGGTAATTGTAATTTAGAAAACACATGGACAGAATGGAGAAAGTACAGAGAAGATATGCCAAGATGTTACACAGCCAGAGAAACAAATCCTATGAAAGCTTGCTGAATTAATTAAATTTATTTAGGTAAGAGAAGAGAAGGATGAAAGGTGATCTAATACAAGTATTCAAAGTCATGAAAGGGTTTAATAATCTAGATATAGCAAGCAACTTTAAGATAGATTGGTCTGATTTTAAGGCGAGGTACTTTTTTCTTCAACAGGATTGTTGACATATGAATGACCTTACCTATTAAGAGTAGTTAAATGGAGTACCTTAGATACATTTAAGAATAGACTTGATAGATATTTTGCTTTAAATCCACAAATTCTAGTGAGATGAGGTACTTTTTCTTCAACAGGATTGTTAACATATAGAATGATTCACCATTTAAGAGTAGATGAAAGCAGTACCATAGATACATTTAAGAATAGACTTGATAGATATTTTGCTTCATATCCACAAGTCATTACTCAAACCTCCTTAGCTATACAGTAACTTTACTGGTCTTTCTCTTTGAAAATTCTGTATGTCTTTCTGTTCCCACCATATTAATTCATGAGCTTCTGTGGACTTCCACTATCACAAACAGCCTCATTAGGAATCAGTGGTCTGGTGGGGTTTGAAGTCAGTTTTACCCTGTAGCTTACTTCTTGTCATTGCAGGCAACTCCTGTAGAATGGTTTTTCACAGAGTAGTGTTACACAGTAATGACATCCAAAAATTAGGGTTGAAATTCATAGGACAATAGTTTTCTGCAGAATTGACAGATTTGAATTTTTTTTCTTTTCAAAAACTCGAAGTTTTTCAGTTATAATAATCTCAAAGCTAAATAACATTAGATTGTTATTAGTCTTCTGACAGCTGTCATAAGGACCAGCAAGTTTTCACATTCTAAATGTGTGATAAGGGTGATATCTCCTTAATGTGAAAATGGTAAGGTATGTTATTTTTTGTAAAAATTCTGTCAGAAATATGGCAGCACTCCAGCTATATTGCTCTTTATTGAATGACAATGAAAATCAAGCCACACATGTAATGTGGTGGTTGGGGCAAAGAAAAATTCTTTTCATTTGATAATGAAATGTAGGTAGTAGTTGTTAGAAAGCAGCTATTGACCAGAAAAGTATATTATCAGCACTACTTGCCTGGTTACTGGGAGGGTTAGTGACTGTCTTTTCTTTCTGGCTCACCCACACATGGACAACTGCCATGCTCTCCACAAAAATATTCTCTATCCTTGTCATACATAACACTTGACACTTAAATCACACATCTCATATTTTGTAACTCTAGATTATCTTGTGGCAAGCACTAAGCGCTAGCCCTGCCTTTTGGCAAGATGGTAGGAGCAATAGTTAGAAGTAGTAGGTAGTAGCATTTAGGCAGGAGCACTAAGTAAATGTAGAAGTTGTAGGTAGGAATATTTGGTGGGAGAATTAGGTAGAAGTTGTCAGTAGGAACATTAGGTGGGAGCCTCTGCAAACACTGCAGTAGGGTTGCCCCCTGTGAGTGGCCTAAGGTGAGGCAGTGAAATTCCAGTGCCGCTAAGAAGCGGCACTGCAAGTTCTTTAGTTATAGAGAATACTGGTGTGGCCACCCCTTTAAGGGAGTTACATTTGGGAGTGGGCATCAAAGATATAGATAGATATAATGAAATGTTTAAGTCTGTTGTAAAGTTTTTATTAAAAATCTCAAAGCAAAGTAACTTTTGTTGTTTCTTTGAATGACAGTGAAAATCAAGCCATATGTGTAATATGATGGATGAGGCAAGCAGCTAAAGGGCTATAGAAGTGTATGTACAAGTTTGAAAGAGTTTATAGCTTAATGTGTGACTAGAATTTGCCTTAACTGGCAAGTCTAGGCAGTGAATAGATGCTGAAAATATGTAGATTGCCTTCATTAAGAATTATAAAGGAAAGGGGATCTTATCATGACCAAGATATTCTTAGTGGGCTAAATGATTTGGGTAAGGAGGTCATTTTTGAATTGAGGTGAAGAGGGATAGGTGTCATAAGTGGAACCTTAAAAAGGAAGCATTCATCACTTCCATGTTCATTCCATAAACCCTGCCCAGTGATATGGGTTTCCACAATCCCCAACACATCGAAACTATAACTTTTAAAATTCTCCACAAGCTCCCTCTTACTTGCACCAGTAATCCCATTAACCTTCAGCGCCATCATCCTCTGATGCTCATTCCGTTTATTCCCAGCATAAATGGTGGCCTCCATTTGGGCGACTCCAGTGCAGTGCTTCCCAGAGGCAAACATATACAGACTTTAAACTTTATCACTTTTAAACAAGTACAAATTTACCAACTACTAAAAAATGACAATATGAACGTATCGTTATCGTGAGTTTGCTGTTAGGAAATTTTGGTTGAGTACATCAGTCCACATTAAAAGGGAAGGTTAAGATGAGAGAGGATATCAGAGTTGGTATCATGGATATAATGCTGATTCTGTGCATGTCTTTGTGACGATGATGTGCAGAACGTAATGGAAGTAGGGGGATTTAATATGCTTGACCTTTTTGTTTTTATAGCTAACTCTTTGTTCCTGTCAACAGCAGTAAGATGGAGGTGTCAGCCGAGCAGGTGGAGCAGGCGGTGGTGGAGTTTTACCGGGATCCTGTGGCCAAAAGTGGACTCAATGCTTGGCTAATGCAGGCCCAACACTCACGCCATTCCTGGACATTTGCATGGCCACTTTTAGATCCAAGAAAGGTATTTTCATGGACATGCCTTGCCTTGTGTTATTATTTTTAGCAAATGTAATACTTTCATTTCTTTGTTAGTTGATCATTACTCAAACGATCATCCTCTTTTTTAAAATTGAGAATTGTGTTCTCATTCCTTTCAACAGTTTTTAAACTCCTTGACCCAACATAAGAGAGGCAGGAATTTGTGGTTGACCCTTGGGTCATGTCCAGTAAATACAATTGTTAGCCAGCAGGCCTGCACCAAGAGCCCCAGCTTAAGATAATTTCCTCCACATACAGTGGAGGAGAGGTTTGCTTGGGCATCAACTGTTGTCTCAGTTTTTGTTCACAGAGCTATACAAAGCTATCTAGGTAGAACAAAACAGATACTGGTAGCCACATGGGTCAGTCATCCGCAGCAATGCACAGAACACAGAGAACAAACTTGTACAATGACCCATCCATCGCACAGGAAAGTGGACGAGGGAAAAGCAGGATCCCCTGTGCTCTGCAGTGATATAGGGTAACTGTTTCTGCCTGAGTAGTTTGAGTGACTGGCTGTTTGCTGAAAATCACTAGATTTTAAAGGGAAATGTCATGGGAGTTTTTAGTACTGTATTTTAACCCGTTTTGGTGATTATTTGGATTTCACTGCCATTTCTCACCTATGTCATCTTGGCATCAAAGAAGGAAATTTTTTTTTTTTTTTCTTACATGAAAAGCCCATTGAGCTTACATATCCAGCATGAAAACTTTTCAAAGACGATATTAGATGGTAAAAAATGATGACTAATGAGAATATTATAGAAAATGCACATCATAAAAATGGAAAGAATAGGTTGGTTCATGTGATTCAAAAAGAGTGTTCATAGTATTTTAAAGGTTTGAATTTTTTAGTATAAATGAAAAGTCTTATTGCAGACTTGTATACACTGTGTTTTAGGTGATCATCCCTACAGGCGTTAGTAGCTTGATGTCAAGTATTTCACACATTACACAAATGAAAACTTACAGTCTGTTACAGCAGTTTTCCTTCCCTTTACTGTTTAGCTAGTCTAGGTACACTGACATTTCTTCTTGTATTTCTTGAGTATGGTAAGTTCCAGAACATGATATAACTCATAGTGGAGGCTTCTCTGGAAGTTATCAAAAAAGCATGTTTTCTTTTCCCTTACAGACACATTTCTCTTTCTTATGTTTTCCTGACATGATGGAACAAAGCAGTACAGTTAGTGTTATTTTTTTGTGTGTGCATATTGTAAAGGAAGGAGTTTCTGTCAGCCATATACCCATGTTGTAGATGCCTTATAACTATGTTAAGCATATCTCTTAGCCTTCCAACAAACATGGTATAATGTGCCTTTTGAAGTGGTAGATATTTCTTTTCTGAATTTTATTTTAGATGTTAAATTTACTCATTTAATTTAGTTATGGAATGACTAACGGTACGTTTGAAAAGGTGTGTTGAACAAGCTGTTCAGATCTCTCAATGCCAGTAGTGTGCCTCATACTTCTAACACCTTGTACAACAGTGTTAAGAAAATGTGGATAGTATTAGGGGAGACCAGCTTACATTTGCAATTATGAGTTTTGTCCATAGATTGTAGCCAATACCGTGGTCAGTAGACCATTATCTAATTTTAGGCGACTTGTATAAGCTTAGGGTAAAGGGAGACGTTTTTGAATTTTGCACTTTTGTACATTTGCTACAATTTTCATGTACCTCAATGTATGTCAAAAAGTGGCTAAATTCTAATCTGCAATAATTATATGTAATCTGTCAAAGAGAAGGTCTACGCTACTGAAACTAAACATGCACTTAGGGAATGGAACAGTATTATATAATTGATTTTTTTAATTTCCTTTCAGCCTGAAGAAGTACAGTTCTTTGCTGGAAATACTGTATATATGAAGGTGTCAAGATACTGGCATGAAGTACCGAAAGAAGAATATGAACCCCTAAAAATCAAGATTTTAAACCTTATAGCGCAATATAGTAATTCTAAAGTTATCCTCAATAGATTAGTAAAATCAGTAAGTATGATGGTTTTAATTCTTTAGTAAGATGTTAACTACACTAGTTATGATTAAAGTTAGGAAGACACGACTGGAATTATGTTAGTTGCCCAAAAGATCAGCAGCTCTCTGATGTGCTTAAACTGTTTAATCTTTGTCTGCCTTTGTCATGTACATTGTTCAATCATGTTTTTGTACCATTGCAGTTAGGAGCGTATGTTATACACACCATTCAGTCGGACTGGACGACGGCGATACAAGACATTATAACCATGTTTGACCCAGGAACGTTAACGGGCATAGAACCATCTACAGCACTCAACTTGCTATTTAGTATACTAACTGTAATACCTGAGGAAGTGAGTATTATAATGTCTTCTTGTATCTTTATGAATATTCTACTTTTCACTAAGCCTCTATTGTGAGCGAAATGTACAATAATGTTTGTCAGTAAAGTTTGTGAGGTGATTCAAAATCATAGTAGATGATTAAAAAACTTTTTACCATACTTGATGGTTCACATTTTCTCATAGCACTCCAAAGTCTGGTAACATTGTGCATGCCATTCTCAAAGCTGTCATATCATGTATTTTATGCTACTGTCATTTTTGAGATTTTTTATAGCCTTTTTTTCCATTGTTTATTCAACCAGTTTTCTCTTATGTGCTCACTTTCTTCAGACATTCCCACATTGCTTGTGTTTATTTTCTGTCTAAATGCCATATTCCATTATCCAGTAAGGAGGACACTTGATTCTTCTCGTTGCATTCCTGTCTGTGCTTATCTTGAAGTCCTCCTTCATCGTGACACTCATTTACTAGGTTCCCCTTTTAAATATTTTGTTCTTATCTTTTGTATATTGTGTATCATTTTCCCTCTGTCCATTCAGCCCTGTAACTCCATCCATTGAATTTTTTAAAGCCATTTTCCTTGTTCCATATTTCACTCTCACATTGTCATGTTATTCCATCCTCATTTCACACTGCATGGAATAAACTTAGCTTCTAAAACTTGTATGGAGATGCCATTAAAAAACATTGATGATTTTGTTTGCAACATGCATTCATTCTAAATGGTTTTAGCTTAACCAGTATGAGAGTTTTATTTATCACTATAATCTTTTTAATAGCTTCTTGAACTTCACATTATAAATACACATCTTCATCCTAAACCCGTCATGTTTAAGTGAAATATGAAATTCCTCATTTCACTTTTTATGCCAATTTATTTGATGCATCATTTGAGACCATTATTGTCAGTCACACCATTAAAAAACATTGATGATTTTGTTTGCAATATGCATTCATTCTAGATGGTTTTAGCTTAATCAGTATGAGTTTTATAAGTATCGCCTTTTTATTAGCTTCTTGAACTTCAGTTTATACATACACATCCTCAACCTAAACCCATTGTGTTTAAGTGAAATATGAAATTCCTCATTTTACTTTTTTATGCCAATTTATGTGATTCATCATTTGAGACCGTTATTGTCAGTTACACCATTAAAAAGCGTTGATGATTTTGTTTGCAACATGCCTTTATTCTAGATGGTTTTAGCTTAACCAGTATGAGTTTTATCATTATAACCTTTTTATTAGCTTCTTGAACTTCAGATTATACATACACATCCTCAACCTTAACCCATTGTGCTTAAGTGAAATATGAATTTCCTCATTTCACTTTTTATACCAATTTATTTGATGCATCATATGAGACCATTATTGTCAGTCACACCATGTCAGGTACAATTTTTTTCTTTGTATCTGTTATAAAGCCATTCCTCGAGCATCCTCATCTGAAAAGTTCCTTATCCTGATTTCTCTGGCAGTATATATATGTCTCTTCTGCAGTCTCCCTTTCCACCTTGTACTCTTAGCTGCACTAATATAGGTCTTTTTAACCATTCTGTCATGTCATGTATTATGTATGACCATACCATCCTGAAGGACTTTCATCATGTACCTTTGATTTCTTTCCATGTATATCCTTCATGTCTTCATTGTTCACTTTATATGTCCTCATAATTCCAGCTAAACTTTTACTTTGATAGATACCCTTCTTTAATGCTCTTATTTGTTTTCCCCTCCTGATATGTATACCCTGAGTAATGTAAGCAATTAACAGTTTTGATGAATACAGGTATTCTTGCATGCAAGGGTCGAACATACTCTTTGTTTATATTTTTACCCCTTTAGAGTAGACAGTGCATCTTCAGTTTTCTGGACCTTGCTTCAAAGACTTGAGGCTTGTACATTGGATTGCCTCAGCCTTTGCATCTCAGCATGTTTGACTTCATTATTGCATCCTGATCTTGCATGTCTGAGTGCATTAGTGTATCCCTTGCATGCCTTTCACCCTCCTGCATGTTCTAGTCTCAATTGCTCAAATTCTTTTCACTCCATCCTTCCATCTTCATTTTGGTCTCCCTGTTCTTTTAGATCCTTCCACTTCTGACACATATTCTTTGACAGCCTTTCCTCATTCATTCTCTTCAGATGTCCAGACAATTTTAGCACACCCTCTTCAGCTCTCTCAACCTCACACTTTTTATTACCACACATCTCTCCTACCCTTTCATAACTTACTTGATCAATCCACCTCACACGACATATTGTCCTCAAACATTTTATATCCAACAGACCCACCATCCTCTATACAGTTGTATCTATAGCCCATGCCCTGCATCCATATGACAATTTCGGTACAAGTATACTTTCAAACATACACATTTTTGCCCTCTCAGATAGCAATCTCTATTTCCAAATATTTTTCAGTGCTCTCAGAACCTTTGGCCCTTCACCCACCCTATGATTCACTTCTGTTTCCTTGGTTCCATTTGCTGACATGTCCACTCTAAGGTATCTAAAAACTTTCAGTTTTTCTCCTTTCAAACTCGCACCCCAACTAACCTGTTCCTCTTCCCTACTAAACCTAATAATCTTGCTTTAATTCACACTTAGAAGCAGTGAAAAGTTTTTATCAGGGATGTAGGGCATTTGTACAAGTAGGACAAGAGGAGAATGAATGGTTCCAAGTGAAGGTTGGTCTTTGGTAGAGGTGAGTGATTTCACTATGGTTGTTTAATTTGTTTATGGGTGGGTTGATGAGGGAGGTACATTTGAGATTCTTGGAGAGAGGGGTGAGTATGCAATCTCTGGGGGATGAGGAGGGCCTAGAAAGTGAGGCAGTTGCTAGCTAATGACACTGCACTTGTGGCATCTTTAAATGAGAAACTACAGAAATTAGAGACAGAGTTTCGAAGAGTGTGTAAAAGAGGGAATGGAAGAAGGAGCCAAGAAGGGCGTGCTTATCCTCCTTGAAGGCTTAAGATGGGGTGTCTAAATGTGTGTGGATATAACCAGGATGAGAAGAGAGGAGAGATGCTTTAGGAAAGAAACTAGGATGTTCTGGCTCTGAGTGAAACAAGGCTCAAGGGGTAAGGAAAAGAATGACTTGGAAATGTATTTATTTATTTATCATACTTTGTCGCTGTCTCCCGCATTAGCGAAATGGCACAAGGAAACAGACGAAAGCGTGGCCCAACCCACCCACATACACATGTATACACAGACACGTCCACACACGCACATATACATACCTATACATTTCAACATATACATATGTATATACATACACAGACATATCCATATATACACATATACATAATTCATATTTGCTGCCTTTATTCATTCGTGTTGCCACCCGCCACACATGAAATGACACCCCCTCCCCCTCCCCCGCATGCGCGCGAGGTAGTCCAAGGAAAAGACAACAAAGGCCATGTTACTTCACACTCAGTCTCTAGGTGTCATGTATAATGCAACGAAATCACTGCTCCCTTTCCACATCCAGGCCCAACACAACTTTCCGTGGTTTACCCCAGACACTTCACATGCCCTGATTCAATCCATTGACACCACGTTGACCCCGGTATACCACATCGTTGCAATTCACTCTATTTCTTGCACGCCTTTCACCCTCTTGCATGATCAGGCCCCGATCACTCAAAAATCTTTTTCACTATATCCTTCCACCTCCAATTGGGTCTCCCACTTCTCCTCGTTCCCTCCACCTCTGACATATATATCCGCTTTGTCAATCTTTCCTCACTCATTCTCTCCATGTGACCAAACCATTTCAAAACACCCTCTTCTCCTCTCTCAACCACACT
>JAUUDZ010045082.1:0-10628 GCA_032361705.1 Panulirus versicolor | reverse complement strand
AGGGGAGACACAAGAGAGAAATATAACAGTCAGTTGATATACATCGAAGAGACGAAGCTAGGACGCCATTTGGTAAAAATGTGATTGTCCAAAACATACAACGAGCGTTCATAAACTTATCATTTTACAAATTTTATCAACAAGTCATCTAATTTGTATAGACCATATATGCCAACAAACGCTATCTTACGCATAACTTCAGCTAGGCAGCATACTGATGTAGGAGTAAACACACTAGTTCCTCCATATACCGCAGAACATGTAAATGTTTCCTCAGTCTGTGTCAAAGTTGGTCAGAAATCAAGCCCCCTCACGCTGGCTAGTAGAAATGTGGTGGTGGTAGGGAGGAGAATCAAGTTTCCCCTCTCTCTCTCTCTCTCTGGGAGGAGCAATCACAAGAGACCACAGGGCTCAGCAATGTGGTTTTAACACGTAGAATGGTTTCTGCAGTGGACGCCATGACTCGCCTTTCTGCAAGGACACGGAACAAGTGTCTCAACTGGGGAGGGACAAAAAGCTTGGTGCCATTGCTGTAACCCAGAAGCCTCTCGAATGGACCCGTTTTAGACTCGTCCATCGTCAGCAGCATCGCAAAGGAATAGACGACAAAACCAGTTATACTTAATAACGCAGATTTCCCCCAAGACAATAGAAGGATAGTGGTTTGGCGGGCTGCAAACAAAAGATACAACAGGAAAATAGCTCTGAGGCGAGATGCGAGCCAAAGGAAACTGAAGTTACCAATCACTGGTGACTTGGGACAACGGTGCATTCAATTACAGACGTATATGATTACTGACAGTCTGTTGACCATGACTGGAGACAGTGAAAACGAATGTAGAGTTAAAACTCAATGAGCCCCAATTCGGCACACTCAAACATCAAGTGAATGAGGCATTTCGATATATGGTGAATGCACAAGAACGATTTCCAAGGTGGTCTATATATCAATATGGTGCCTCAGTACTCAACGAGTCTTCTAGAGCAGTCTTTAATATTAAACTAGTGTTATAAAAGGATTTTCCAACTTTGGCTCAAGATAATGTTTTCCTAATGGACTTAAAGTGTCCTGTTTCTCTTGATAACTTCATTTATTTATTATTATTTTGTACATCTGAATATACATGTTAAATAAGGCTTTACTTAAAAAACAAAAGCCCAGACGCCATAGTTTTTTGTCCTTTACCCTTTTAGTGGCTAACTGTGGGCAAAAATGAATCCCCATGTCTGTTAACATCTGCAACCACAAAGTGTACCCAGCCAGCCAGGCTGTGGAAGCTATGTGAGCCTGAGGCATGCAGCCTCCAATAGCTTGGTTGACCAGTGACCAAATCCAACAGCCTATGCGAGTCTCTGGTCTGTTGAGGGTGAAGACCCTCGAAGACTTTACAGGGTAACCACCAAGGTGTCGCCAACTCTTAATGGGAAGCTGTATTCTTGGATATGTCAACATTTCCTTTCATTACCCAGTTTGGTATTTTCATATATAGACTGTGCCTATATCCTTCGCATGGGATTAACTAAAACATAACTGCACAACCACCATTCTGTGGACGGGGTTCCTACTGTAAACTTCTGAAATCTGAAAGCTAAATCTTCACCAAGGGTTAAACAAGGACACTCTAGTGTTGTTCATGGCGAAATTTTTGTCAGCGTATTCTGTAAAACGTTTATCTGTGACCGTCAACTGATCTTTAGAATACATGGAACACCTGTATTGAATGTGACTCTTTTTTTTTCATTAATTTGATTTTGATAACTACGTTTCGCAGTTTGAACATTCAACTATTAACTCACTTTCTTCGTCTTTTTTTTTCCCCAAAAGGCTATACGGACTGGAAATACGAACTACGCAGACAATTTCAATAAACTACCTCTTCAATTAATGGGGAATGGTGTGATTTCTGACCAACTCTGATAAGTATAGAGGAAAGTATTCAAATATCCCTCACAACATGGACAACAAAACTCGTGTTCACTGCTACTTTACAATGCCGTCCTTTAGCATTCTTTGTCCTATATATACAACGAAAACAAACTAAGCGCATAAGGCATAAGGATATGAGAAATGATAAATTTTTTTCGTGTAACACAAATGTAAAATGCGTCAAACTTAATCTTAAAGTCAGTTCTTAAATCCCCTCGTGGTTTGACCCCATGACAAAGCGAAGTAAGCTGTCCTCCTTGTAGTTTTCTATGTAGTGTAAACCCGCAACAAAGTAAACTTAACTATATTTGGATAACTTTTCACTCTTAAGATGCACACATATGCTCAACTAATGTAACAGAACACTGGAAATACAGTATATCCACACCCAGAAATAGTTCAATTCACTGAAAGCATAAAACTTTGCTTTGAAAGGTGGCAGGCATATGTTCTGCACTAACAAGCTATACCCATAAGATACGCAAAGGGCCGGTTTTGATCCCTACGCGAGGCCAAACCAAAACAAGTTTCCCAATCCCAGTGAGATAACTCTGGTGGCAGACTCGAATAAAGAACTGCCGAAGTGGTATCTTAAATCAGGAGAGTGTGTGAAAGGAGGAATTTTAGCCAATATGAATGAAATAAAGATTATGAGGTTAAGTGGGGTGAGGGGGGTGTTAAACAGGTTAGTTTGAGTGTGAATTTGAATAAGGAGAATTTTCATTACAGTGGTGATCATCAAACTCATGTAAAAAAAATTCAAGCAATATTTATGCTGTGTGAAAGGGGTCACCATCTGAGAAATACTACATTTGATGAATAGCTTATCTTGTTCTACTACCAGTGAACTTTGAATATGATCTTTAAGCCAATGTTATATGCCAAACAGAATTACCATATGATTTATTTCGTTAATTATATTATCTTTGAATGTTGCTCTACTACCAGTCTTTATTTCCCTTTATAATCTCCTAAGCTTTCATGATTCTTGTCATTACAGCCGAGAGAAGACTGGTCATGAAGGGTGGTGGAGGAATGCTAGTACTGCTGGTGTGTGCCAGTGTGGCTACCACTACCTCTACAAATGACTTTCAACGTGGTCAGTCACTCACTTTTTTCTATGAAGTAGTTAGGATTGTTTTTGAATAGATAAGGTGAAAAGAGCCTAACCCATCCTAACATAAGAAAGAAGTCCTTCTCATCTAAATCTAAATATACAAGGCAGAATATGTTTTATAATGTGAACAGTTTGTTATATGATTTTTGTCAGAATATGTTTGTAATCAAAAATGTACCCCAAAAAATATACTTTTTACCAAAAAAGTTGAAGCTTTTAGGAAAGTTGAAATGATTTTGTGGGGAAAATTTTGTGCTGGAAAGAACCCAATGATAGCAGATTGTAGTTTCAATTGGCATATATTGATGAATTACAAAGATTAAGATTGGCATGCAGTTTCACATCAAAAGATCGAAGATATTACAAGGTCAGGCAAAATCTAGAGTTTCAGTTCGATCCAGCACATTTCTTTTTCTGTCCCATGTGTGTTTTCCTAAAGTACTGTCCAAGGAAATGGTGTTGAGCTGAGAGTACCCATTTGCTGTTAACTAGATTTTCATTTCTTGCAGAAGCCCCTGAAGAGCAACACTTGGCAGAGAGCCAGCCTCAAGGAGAGTTCTTAGAGGATGCTATTGGGGACTGGCTGACAAACTTTGACACTTACACTTTCATGGTGAAGGAGGATGTTGACAGTGGTATTGGTCAGAATGGATCAGAGGATGATGATGATATAGTCACTGATGAAGAGGAAGTAGCTGAGGAGGAGACAACAGCATTAGAGGAAGAAGAGGAGCAGCCATCATATGCGCCCATTACTGTGTCACTTGGGGACCAAGGTCTGCTTGACCCCAGCATTGACTACCAGGGTAAGCTCTTTTCCTAAGAGTAACCAATGATCGGAAGCTAAATATAGCATATATTTTTCATCATGAGATTGAAATGGGAGTAAAATATAAAATTAGTAAGTTAGAAAACTTGTCAATGATGGGTTGAGATACAGTGACATGCTGCAAGGCTGCACTAAATCTTTATTTGTGTAATGAACTAATCAGTACATATTTCATACCTGAATATATTTGCAAATCATGCTTACGTCATGAGAGAAGTAAGGATTGAAAAGAATTACACTAAACTTTAGAGTTAGTCCAATATAAGGATAATGAAATTCAACCCAAGCAAACAAAAAAGTAGTAATAAAAGAGTCAAAGAAGGCTTATTTATGATCATAATCTGGCAGGAAACAGTCTATATGTGTTTGCGTAAAAAACTGTAGGTTAATATTGTAAACATCCTATTGCCAGAACACCGCTTTAGGTGAACTGGGTAATGAAGGTAAAATATTGCTGGTCGATATCAAAAGTGCATTTGGTAACATGGGTAAGAAGATGCTCAATAAACTATTTACCACTTACAGTACATTAGACCTACATTCAAACATTCATTATAGGTTTGGTAATCACACATAAAGATTATCACAAAGAGAAGATCCAGAAATGGCAAAGATGGATGATGTTTCTTAAAATGAGAGAGTCAAGTCATAGTGATAGATGCTATTAATCTGCTCACCAACTAAGGGAAAAGAATGAGGGAAGATTTCATTACAGCCCTAATCAATCAAATTAAAAAAGGTTGAGAGTCTTCTTTAAGAAGAAATAAAAGCAAAACTGGAGCTACTAGAAGTCATTACTAGAAACCAAGCAAAAAACTTCTTACAAAAGATGTAAAGATATTCTTTACAGGAAGAGGGTTGTGGATGAATAAGCCATGTAATGAAATTGAAAGTATATAGTATAGAGAAGTCTAAAACATTTAAATATGGTAAAGTTCAAAAGATGGGGGACCTATAAGCATAGAACTCACACCTCTTACTGTACAAATAGGAAGGCAATAGTTTTTTCACAGCACAATGACCATTCATGATAGCAAATGATAATGCTGACTGCATGATGGTTCATACAAAGTATTCAGTTAAATACAGCAAAGGAAACACAAAGAGGACTTAAGAACTTTATTCTTGACACGTGTTTCAACCTTACAGTCTCTGTCAGAAAACTGTAAGGTCAAAACATAAGTCAAGAATAAAATTCCCAACTTTTGACTGTGCTTCTTTTGCTACTATTCTCCCATATGTCTAATGAATCATATTCATATGTTATTACACATTATTACATGCATTCTGTCGTGTCATTACTTGTTACACATTACAACATGTATTCTCTCCTTCAGTACTGGTGGAGTCCCTAGTGGCAGAAGAGGGCTCTGTGTTTATTACCCTTAGCAATTATGCCAACAAGTCTCTGTGTGGGGTGGGTGGCTTTTCACTGGACTTTTCACCGGACTTCAGTGATGGGCGATCTGAGGGGCGGCTGGACATTGAACACAAAGTAGAGGACTTCAACACCACAATCATTGCATTTGCTCTAGAGTCAGAGGTATAGTAAGTCATTGTGTGCAACTTAGTAACTGGGCCTGAATTCACAAAGAATTGTAATGAAATGTTTCATGTGAAATGTCTGGGATAAATCATGGAAAGATCTGTGGGGCTTGGATGTGGAGACTGAGTGTGAGCTGATGTAGCCCTTTCTTGTCCATTTCCTGGTGCTACCTTGCTGATGCAGGGGGTGGCAATGCTGTTTCCTGTGGGGTGGGGTGGTGCCGGGAAAGGATAAGACAAGCAAGTATGAGTATGTACATGTGTTTGTGTGTATATTCATTACATATGTATATGATGATATGTATAAGTATATGCATGCATGTGCTTGCATGTATATATGTGTGCATACGAGTGGATGCGACTTTTGTCGTCTGTTTCCTGGCACTACTATTTTAGTCGGATTTATGAATAAAGATTACTGCAATGCCTGATGTGAGAGATCTGGACTGTGTGTGTGCATGTTCAACACCCTGGATGGACATTCTGACTTGCTGATCGGGAACCAGAAATTGCCATGTTTATACTGTGGATTCATTTGGTCTCCTTGAGGAGGTTTGCCTCACCTATGGAGATATGAACCTTACAAAAAGTAATAGTTATGAACACTTCCCTTGATAAAAAAACAAAGATAATCATCCAGGATGCTAAAGGTATGAAAACCTCTTGTTTTTTTAGAAAAAGAGTAAAAGATCAAGAAAAGCCCTAGAATCTTGAAATATCTATTCTTGTAGCTGTAGCAATCTTACTCATTTATTTGTGAATCCCCCCCCCCTTTACATTTGCTTAAGAGACATCTCTTTCTCTCCTCTTTTTCAGTTTTCTGCTCACAGTTCATGTGCTATTTATCCATGTAACAGCCTGCTTTTTTAACAGAATAACTCCAGTTCCCGTAAGGGCAGTTCTTCATGGGATGAGATCAGCAAGGACTTTTGGTGGGCACGTGGGCGGCTGGTGGGTGGTGGTGTGTTGGCTTTGACATTCACACCCCCAGAATGTGGCTGTCTAACTCTCAGGTAAGTGCTTAATTACTTACTTTCATTCATCAAGAATGATAAAGATATTAATAAAAGTTATCATAAATGGTTAATATGTAACTTGTTTGTTGATGAACAGCAGCTAATTTAGAAAGTGTATAATGTGAACAGTTACCGTGAGAAATGCAGACCTAATAGCTTTGAGGATAAACAGTCCCTGATAGAGATATGGAAATGTTTTAATAATAGAGTACTTGAAATACCGAAGAACAGAACCAATTGCAAATGCCAGATCAATATAGAGGAAATGGGATATGGAGGTGTAAGCACCTACAATGAATTCAGAAAAACCTCTTGCACACTCATATCACTGAAAATGCTTGAGTCACTGGGGTAAATTTACCAACAAGGCTGGATCTTTTTACAACATGTACAGGAGAGTGGAAATTGGAAATATCACCTATGGTGTCCATCTGAGAAAAAGCAGTCACACATTTCTTGAGTTTCAGCACTTGGTTAGCAAGGAGACAACTAAAGAGTCGAAGAAGACTAGGAGGAACCTCAATATAAACTAGTAGGCCACTTGTTCAAGAATATATGTACATTCATGTGGCTGAAGTTCACAAAAGAAGATGAAGACTACAAAAAAAATGGATTGAGGAAGTAAGAGAATTGTTCAGGGCTTGAGGCAGTTCAGATAATTGTTTTAGGATCAGATGCAGTGGAAGCATTATTCAGATGAAGTTGCTAAAGGAATGATTAGGTGCGACAAGGTGATGGGAATAGAGACTTTAATACTTAAGTCAGAATGTGGGGCAGTGTCACAAGGTCTGCAGGGTTTTTAATGAAGGAGTTTCACTAGATGGGTAATAACAGCAGGAGACAAAGAAGGAAAATGGCTGAATGAAAAGATCCCAAAAGGCCAGGGATAACAAAGAGGTGTTATGGACATCATGTAGCACTGGAAAGTCCTTAGAAAGCAAAGAAAGGAAACAGTAGAATGAGGATAAACAGAATTTCAAAACAAATATTATGAGTAAGGCAAATGAAAATTCTAAACTGTTCGAAAGGTTTAATGAGAATGAAGGGGAACGAGATCCTAGAGAGGGGAAGTTTCATGGCCTGACATGCTCTGCCTCTAATGCATCAGGTATCACAGCAAGCACTATAAAACCATGGTCCTGGGAATAAATATGAAGTAGAAGGACATGGGCCTCCATCCTACTTGAGATGACCTCCACTTCACCAATGATGTATGATACCATCCTTAAGAGAGCAACAAATGTATTTAGGGCCGTGAAAACCTACAGAGATACCTAGACAGGCTTGAGTATTGATGTGATCCATGATTAATGATGTTAAACTTAACCAACTGCAAAGATATAAAGATGTTATAAGGAAATGAGGCCAGGTTGTGAAGATCATCATACAGGGAGCATTTTAGAAGCACCTATGTGTGAGAGGGACTTTAAAGTCAAACATCACATAATGGAACTTTTAAAAAAGTAATCTAAGTACTGGTCAGTGCCCCAAGTGACTATAAAATAGATGGACAAGATGAATGCAACACTTACAGTAATATTAGACGTAAATTTAAATATGCATAAACAGTTCTGGTATCCAACGTGAGGATATGCATCGCCTCTATCCTTTCAACATGATGTTTTTCCCACTCCCAATTCTACAGGCATTATTTTGGCCTTTGTTCTTGTGAGCTGTCTGCACATTGTCTGCCTCTTTTTCATTGGAGGCTCCAGTCACAGACAAAATTCACATCAAAGCCAAGCCTTAATTGAAACACAGAGATTAATGAAAGAGACCCCATGACACACCTGGCTGTTGCTTCCCTTCATTTCTGTGTAGAGACAAAGGCCAAAAGATTAACCAAAAATCCCTCCAAAATAAAAACTTATGAATTTCCAATGAGGAAGCTATAACAATTATTTTAGGCTATACCAGTAGAACTATGAAATTAACATAGAAGAACTACATTAACATTCAAAAGAAGATCAAACTCAAAGATGAAGTCAGTACTGAATAAGCACAGAATAGGCAATTACACCAAGGAAGTAGCTGCCGAAAAAGCAGTATTTTACAACAAGCAACATCCAACAAAAAAATAGTGCTGTTAACACTGCACTATCCTTGCCATCATGGCATAATCCTATCATAGGTACTCATATGTAGGTATTTATGAACAG
The DNA here is from genome assembly GCA_032361705.1 of Panulirus versicolor. Taxonomy (NCBI): domain Eukaryota; kingdom Metazoa; phylum Arthropoda; class Malacostraca; order Decapoda; family Palinuridae; genus Panulirus; species Panulirus versicolor. The sequence continues at coordinate 2,035 of JAUUDZ010045082.1, read as the reverse complement.
AAAAGCTGTGAAACTATCTTCCATCTTTCCTCTTTTCCTCTTCCTATAGCCTTTCTACCTTTAACAGTTAGTTCTACAGACACCTGAGAAACTCTGATTGATTTCTTCATTCTTTTTCTTATCTGATATTCTCTTCACTCAAGATAGCCTAGACTGGGGCATGTTTTGCCTGTGCCATGTTGGTCACCATATAAGAAAATACACAATTTGTAGGTAGAGTAGCATGCATCAAAAATTGCACCATAAGTGTTGGAATTGAGCTGCAAGGAGGAGATAGCAACCATAAACTTAAAGAAGAAAAAGAGGACCTGTTTTTGATGGATTAATTCCAAATGGATGCATCTCATACATACTCCAACACGAGAAAAGGTTTCTCTCCTCACTTCAGTATTTTACAACATGTCCTTTAAATTATGTCCTTGTATTTCATCTTGCAGCACCTACTATGCCCTACCAGTGGGAAACATGACATTGGTAGTAGGTCCTCAGGCCTATCCAACCGAGCTCCAGACGCTGATGTGTGTTGACCCTTCAGCCAGGTACCAGGTACGTGCACTTTATATTAAAACAATAAAACCTTTCTCAAGTAACAGGTGGCATTTGAAACTTTTGCTGATTGACCCCTTAAGTGAAGAACACTTGCTGCCCATAAGAGAAGAATTAGGAGTCTTGATCACAACCTTTAAGTTTTGAGCCAGTTTGATGAAGCTAACAGGGAAAAGTTCTTTAAAAGATACAAAGACAGAACATCTAGAAGCCAAAACATGAATTTAGGCAAGAAACTTATCAGTAAAGACATAAATCAATGCTTTTATGGTACACCAGGCCTCAATGTTTCCAGAAACCTCTCACAAGTAGAATCTATTGTAAGTCGAAGTGTTGAAGTCCCTGTTGTAAAGAGATTACGTTTCTGGACAAAACTTTTTTCAATCTAAGACTTATGGATGGACTAAACAGAGTCTGAAACAACTCGACTTACAACTCGTATAAAGTACCACACTCTGTCGTGATGTGATTTAAATAACAGTATTCAATAAAGACTTACTAAAAAGGGAACTGTAATGAAATTAATGTAAAGGCAAGGGATTAAGGTGCTGCTGGAGTAAGATGAAGTGGGGCAGGAAATGAAGGTTACTGGGACAGAGAGAGAGGCACTAGGGTTATCTGTCTGTGCTCCGATGAGTATCTTTATCATTCTTTCCTGATATTCCTTCCAATGAACATGGTAAATAATTGGTAGCAATGAACACCAGTGAATGTATTTTTCCAGTTGGTGGTATACAAATTGAACCATGTTCCGACATAATCAAAATATGCAAGTACACAGATACCTTGAATTATGATGGCATACTTTTGTAATCAAAAGTGAATATTCTTTTAGACATTAAAAATTTTTGTTTTTTCATATTTGTACCTAAATTCTAAAACATCATAAGTCCAACACATCACAAGCTGAAGCATCACAGCTTGAGGCCCAGGTGTATTAGCGTCGTGGATGAATGGAATAAACTTAGTTATGAGATTGTGAATTCGGTCAGTATACAAAAGTTTTAAAGGTATACGATAAAAGAGAGAGTTGAAGTTGAAGTGTAGAAATCCCTTCCCATAAAGTGCAAATTGATAAATGGATAATTGTAAATTATACACCCACACACAAATTGCAGTTTCTCATTACAGCTTCATTTAAATTCCATTTGAATGCATCACACTCTTTGAGATTACTTATAATCTTAGCTTACTTATTATCATTTAACTTTTTACAGTTGCTCCTAATAATTTCTCAGTTTATAACTAGTTAATGACAGGAGCCCATGATTTTTTTGGCTGTGATTTGCAGTTTTCTCCTTAGTGATGGATATAAATTTTTTTAGCATGAATCAAATTGAGGACAACTTCTGAAAAAATTGTACTTCAACAGGACCAAGAGGAAGATGAAGACATCCAGGAAGAGGAAAATATCCTAGTAAATGGCACTCTGGATATACCACAGGTACAGTATTCAGTTTATAAATCTATTTTTTCTTGAGCTAGATAA
>JAUUDZ010045071.1:0-10628 GCA_032361705.1 Panulirus versicolor | reverse complement strand
GGAGTGTGGCGTGAGTGTGGTGGGAGTGTGGCGTGAGTGTGGTGGGAGTGTGGCGTGAGTGTGGTGGGAGTGTGGTGGGAGTGTGGTGTGAGTGTGATGGGAGTGTGGTGTGAGCGTGGTGGGAGTGTGGCGTGAGTGTTGTGGGAGTGTGGCGTGAGTGTTGTGGGAGTGTGGCGTGAGTGTTGTGGGAGTGAGGTTCTGTGGTGGTGGTGGTCACCTCAGGATGAGCCACATAGTTGGGAGTCGTCATGAGTGATTCATACAGATATCGATCCTGGTATTAGTTGATAAGATTACAAGAAACATTTAATACTAGTTTGCTAAGGAGATAAGCTTTGAAGTAACTTTACTCAAAACACCCAATGTCATCACATGAACTCCGCATACTTTCAGTACGAACAATAAAATGGTAAATGACAGTGTTCATTATCTGGTCAGAAAACATTTATCTGTACCCATTTTACCAGTTGACCAAATTTGCTTCTCGCGATGCTAATTTACCGTCTCTTATTAAACCCCACATATCAACATAATAAGATGAGCTCGAATAAAGCAAACATTCTCATGTTATAGGTATTGGCCAAAGCTAACAAGGACCACAGGTTATGTTCCTACATGACACAGCGGACAGGATGTTATATTCACTTTATCCAGACCAAACCATCACCACAATATAATATCAACATTACCACAATAAAGATTACTTACTGATCATAACATGTGGTACACCTGTGTAGTGCTGCTGACCCCACCCCTTCTCCTGACCTCACAACATCCCACTATGCACACCGCCACTATATACTAAACACCTTACTTGTGTTACAGGCTGTAACCTGAAATAATACGTGGAACAGTTGATAGTTGTAAAAATGATATTCCTTTTTCTTATTATATTTACAAAAATGTTTGATAGCTCCCAGGGTAATAATACTGAAAACAAAATGGTTTAGTAACTACTCAAATGCATCCTTTACTACTGCATAGGTCTAAGTGCTGCCCCTTGCGATAAACCCAGCAGGTGTAAAAATCACTCTCGAGTTGGTGACGTTTGCTTTTGTGGATTTAAGTAATGATGATGGCCTGTGAGTGAGTATGTGCCTGTGTGCTAATCAAACGGGGGTGGAGGGAATTGCATTATCATGGAATAATTCAGACCTCTGCTAAAAGCTGGGAATAATGTCTTCATTTGCTATTGACGTCACACGCAGAATTTTTGCTTAGTCCTACATGTCTTTATATTTGCTTCATAAACTATTGCATTATGTAGGTGTCGGCTGCCAGCGGACTCTTCAGTCACTCGTCTCCACTGTTCCCTCCTCTCCTTGTTACCATTCATCCCCTCACACTCCCGCTCCCCCAACCCCGTTCACTAAAGAAAGCTTCCAGGTAGTGAATCGATACTCCCAGGGTTCACACCTTCACGGAAAGAAAGAAGTGACAACGGTGACTGTTCGGACTTGAAGTAGGGGCAGCCGACTGTCTCATGCCGCCCTTAGGTGATGCCCAGGTATGTAAGGGGCAGAAATGTCAGGTCATGAAGGCTGCCCGGGAGAAGCTATTCCCAAAAGAAATTGGAGATGTTGCAGCCGAATGTCGAATAATAACAGTGGCAGCTTTTGACCTGCCACCGCCGAACATCGAATATGAGTGTCATGGAGTGATAATACAGGTACAACCGTGGGTTGGGCCTCCAAGTTCATTCCTCAGGGAATTTGTAGGTCAGGTGAGGTCACACGCCGTGACCTACCACCAAATCAAGAAAGAGTCAGTAAGGTGACATTTGTGGAGCGATACTGGACCTTAGGCAACGCCCGGGGCATTGCTACAACCTAAACACTAACAGGGAGCCACCGCTCATACCAGGAGCCGCTACACTCGCCACACCCACCTACGACTGGAGCTACACGTAGGCTCTTCCATGTGCTCCTGCTTCATAACATGCCCATCAACCATCATCGAGGGACTGCCAGGAAGACTACATCCGGCGTGTTGCCGGACGGTGAGGAGAGAGCCTTTGTTAAAACCAGACCTCTCATGGAACTTGGGTCTATGTATCTAAGATGAAACGTCAGGAGTCACGTAAGGGAATTCTGCTGATGGTGAAAGCGCCCTAAAGGCGCTTTGAGTCTGGAGGCACATGGCCGAGACTTTAGGTACTGGAGTGGTAAACTTGTCTAAAGCGAGTCAAATGCCTGACTTTGGTCCTTCGTTGTTCGTTTTGTAAAGGCTGTCGCACATTTAGTGTAACACTGGCCTTTGCCTTTGGCGGCCCTTTCAGTGATTCCCGCAGGAGCTCTCTGCTCCAATTCCACCAGTTGATTTACAAAAAGACACAACAGGCAGAGCCCACCCGCTGATTTAGAAAAGACAACAAGCACACCGGACGGGATAACTGAATATCCCAGTAGACAGTGATGATCCTGTCGGCTGATTAGAAAAAGACAGAGGCGCACGAGAAGGTGCAGGCCGCTGGTCAGTGACCGCTTACCACCGTCCCTAACGCTTGGATTTGGTCAGACTCGGAATGGCCTTCTCCTCTGGAGCCACAGACTGCATTTCCTGGGAACAATTAGTCTATCCAAGGTGGTAGATATCTTGCGATGACACGGAGCAGTTTTGCACGACATCATTACTCCATTAGTAGTGGTGGTAGCAGCGTCGTGTCCTGACCTCATCTCACCCAGGTCAGCGCCACCTGACCGCCAACCACGTATTGACCTGCTCCATCTATCAAGAGGTGTGGCTTTCCCTCTGCTGGTCTGCCATACTCTATCTGATATCAGACATTAAGTAACCAGACAGCAATTTTCACAGCTCAGATCATCATACCACAGACACTTGCACTTTGAGAAAGTAAAAGTACAAGCTACAAGGAATACTCGTTGCAGGACACAAGAAGCCAATATCAAAACTAGGATTATTATTTTGAAAATTTTAAGTTACACGTGCAGTCATATCTAGGGGTGAAAAGGGTGACGTGTAGCCATATTAATTACTGAAAACGTAGTAAGTGGCAGTTTCAGCCAGTCAATGAAAGTCTGCTTGTGTTACTGTCAATACATCGGTGGCTCTAATGTCCAGGGGAGAGGGTCATACATCGGTACTGCTAATGAAGATACTAATGAGATCAGCGATGACCTCCAGGAATGGTGCGCCGAAACGAGACGCGCCAAAAGATGCCTCTCGTCAAGGAAACTTATAAGTCCAAGAATCTTATCAGATCAAACAGAATCAGTCCAAGGAGACTTTTAAGTGTAAGAATCTTATCAGAATCAGCCCAAGGAAGAAGTTACGGCCCCAGCTTTTCAAACCACCATGAAAACCATGAAACAACTGTCAAACTATATAGTCCTCCCATCAGCCGACTTCACAATATCCTACCGTGTAATAGCAGCCCTGGAAACAATCCATCCAGATGTGAAAATTCAAACCCATCCAAATTTAGGCGAAGTTAGTTTTTCCTGACTCCTTCATACTAAGCTTCATTCGAAAAGTTGCAGACTCTGAAAACCAGAAGGGGGGAAACAAGTGAATCTAGAGATCTTGAAGTCAGAGATTTCCAAAGCAATTCTCCGCTGCCCACTAGAAATGAACTTGTCCCTCATCATGAAACAGTAATCTGCAGTGAAGGCTGAGCACTGCATCGCGCCGACAAAGCAACAAACTCGCCAGGTATGTGTTCACCCTCAAGGCCCTCCGCTCACATTTCTATAGGGTCTCTGGGGAACATTGCCACTGAGACACTACACTCAAGAGCCTCTTCGCTGCTGCAAGTGCCAGCGATGGAGTCATTCCCAAACTGTGTGCCACTCCTGAACCCGATTTGGGATTAGCAGCAAGCCTCGTCTCACGGAGGAATGTCGGAAGAAAATGAAAATAGCAAAGAAACAGTAGAATGCCCTTGTTGCCAAGCAAAACATCATGTATGAAACCCAAAGTGCTCGCACAGGCGGCACAGAGTTCAACAGACGCCAAACCAATGCTGACCCCAGTCACCCGACACGTCAATGGGCTCTACCCAAACCATTCGAGCCAACGCCTATCCTTACCTCAACAGACTTCCATTAATGACACCACGTCAGCTACAAGCTCCCTAAAAGGCACACAGAAGTCCAAACAGCAGCAGAACATCACAAGCCAATCATTCACATCCAGAGCAAAGAGCACCTCTGCAGGTCACAGTTACCCTCACCACAACATTCTTAAAGAGGTTACTCCTCAACTTCACTCTAGCAAGTACACTGATTGGAGGCAAGATTCAATAAGACGAGATCTCTTAAGTTGTAGATCTCGTCATCAACCAAGCCGAGAACTTACGAGAAATCACCGGCAAACACATCAGAAACATCACCTCGTCATTGGAGAAAAGTGACGACAGCATCGAAGCCCACGCCATCACCACGAACATAAAGCATGCTCCAATCAACAAATAGAGCCACTCGCAAGGACGCAACGATCTATCACAAGACAGAATCGGCGAACACTTGCAAGAACACCAATCCACATCACAGCCAAACATTATCCTTCAGCAAATAAAAGTAATTAAACCCCTATAACTCAAAGTCCCAGAGCCATACAGGCAGCAAAGATAACATGCAACATAACTCACAGAATCAGACCAACAGAACCGAAAAGAAGGTAATTACATAAACTCAGAGCCTACACCAGACTTTATATTTTCTACATGCAGTACACAGCGAGTTTTTTGTCTGGGTAACAATATCTTTTGTCCACAAGTTTCTAAACAAGAACATTATATGCAACTTGTCTCTTCTCCCTGTTACTGTACTCTGCACTCTTTACGTTCTATAGGCATGTATACTGTCTACATATTTCACTAAACTCTGTCCAAAATTGCTTACCATTTGGAGAGGGGCGTCATCGCTACAGTCTCTTTTTCGTCTGGGTTACACTATCGAAAAATGTGATATTACGATGAACGTCCACACATGTTTAAAATGGCATTTACAGAACGTTTTAGTTGACCAAGCCTGGAAACACACCCCCTTGTTCTGTCAAGCCACCGTTCATGCCACTTGATCAAACCAATTTAACTCCACACATGACCTATGTGTCAAACCGAATTGACAAAATCTTTTGACTTGCCGACTGAGCGTGTATTGGGGTCCTCCAGAGAACACTTTTTGTCAGTGAAGGAATGTCACGCTCATAAGAATATCTGGTCATTTTGTTTTCAACATTTGCTAAGCTTTCTCCGCAGGTGAGAAAGCGAGACACCAGAGAAATTTTGGTTGACATTTGATAATCAAACTATGTGCATTGTACCAAGCATTATAGAAACGAAGAAAAATGCTACGTAAATATTTAAGGGAAAAATATGCCGTACTTATTTCTTATGTTATGCCAATCGATACGTTAGTCAATACGGTATTATGGTGTTCTTCATTAATTAAACGTACAATAACGTTTCATATGTATATTCGTAATGTGACCATATGAATTACCTCGATATATTAGATGGGTATAGAGTAGTGCTAGATTTACTTTAGAGTAATCTTATTTATAGTCATACAATTACCAATAAATTTTACGTTAATTCCCTGAATAAAAAGGAAACCATACAGATGTTTGTGTCAGGCTGCGATAAAACGAAACCCAAAACTCAAGATATTTCGAGCTTATTCGTAATGCTTCACTTTGTTTACATCGCTTCATTACCGTAGTCGTCAGTATAGGTTATATTTTAAGCTCAAATCTTCAAAGTATTTGCCTAGTTAACCTATGTCTCTTCATAATTGATAAACTATATTGTAGGGACGATAATTTTTTTAACCAAACAAAGGCAAAATTCACTTGAAGTTGAGAAAATATTGATAACTGGTATCATGAGCGGCGAGCCGCCCCACAGCTGAGCCGGGGCCACTACAGTTCAACAGGCTTCGGCACGAGCTCCACTGGTTGGATTGAGAAGGAATTTCACACTCTCTGTACGAATTACTGTTTAATTATTTTTTGTTTAAGTAATTTTAGTTTACATCTTGTACGAGATTGGCCTGTGTCGATAAGTCAATTTAGACAGCGAATAACTCCATAATTATCCCGTCGAACTCATATATATTGGAGTGTGGGGCCATAGCAATTTGGTGATTTCCACAAATACCTCAGAAATGAGTGGGATATATATATGATAGTAACACTCCTTTAGGGTTCATATTAAAACAATTGGTCCCACGACCAATACTCTGACTTGACATGAAAAGTGAATTTGAAGGTGAATTTGGGGAATACACAGTTACACCAATGATATGGCGTGACGAGTATAAAACTCCCCACACTGTACAGTTGGGTTGTTGCACTAAAGCCTTCATCTGGTTCGATTAAAGTCATAGATTCCTTCACTGGTTGATTTACTCAGTACTAAAGTTAAATCTGAAGGACCTTACCATCTCCCCACGATGATCTCCAGGATATGTCAGTATACAAACTTAATGTATTGTAACCCATCTTAGCTTAAGAATAAAACTTTTGGGAGGCGAATCTTCAAAGAATCCCTAAAGCCAGTGATCTTACAGAGTTCCTTGTTATGGTCTTTAAAGATCTGATGAATTATTCACCTTAAAATGCATATTCCAGATGGTTGATTATTGTTAAGCCGGAGTACAGTACTATACATATAGTACTCTCGGGTTATATGTAGTGTGGGATGTTAGTAGTAGGACCTCCTACTCAGACAATATTAAGTTTTCATGAAGTGGGCAGGGCTTTGAAATAGAGGGATTTGTGCACTCCAAATCAACAGGTGAGAGTATAAAAGAGTTAATGCTATCACTTTTTTTTAAGTTTTTGAGGTAGAACACGAATATAAAGGACACTTGTGATGGCTCAACAGAATTTATTAATATCCTTTTGCTACTTGTGAGGACATCAGAAAAGTGATCTTTCTGTGGACAGCTGACTTCAAACATTGACCTGGCACTTTTCAGATTCTTTAGAGCTTTGTTTGATGTAAATTAATGTATAAACTGAATGACACTGTAATACAAGAAAATTTGCCTGTAGGATATAGAAATGCTAGATATCTGTGATTATTGATATACTCCAGAAAGTGCTGCCATGTATTATAATATGTTTGAATTTGACTAAGATGTCTGCAAAGGTGTAGATATATATTTTGGTGTAATAGGTGACACCTACTGCTGCTATTCTGTAATGGTTGTAGTGGATGGTAAGCACCCACTAACAGGGAAGTATTACCTCCTGGGTTTTGGGAGGGATAGTAGCAGCAGTGCCATGAGCCAGCCATATGATATTTGTTACAAATCCCCCTTCAAGCCCAGAATTCTGCCTTTTTCTCCCTTGCATCAACCACATTTGGGTTGCTGGCATTGAACCCAAATCCCACACCTTTTTGCTCACACACAGCACTGTTCAACAGTTAACTCACACATAATATATTTTTCATTTTCTCACTTTTCATTACCCAAAATTTATGGGAACACAGTCATCAGATAATTCTCTGGTACTGATTCAGAGCAGTGCCACAAGATGAGAGGTGTTAGGTGGATCCCAGGGCTCACTTGACTGCCATCATGCAACTGGGATCCAACCCATTTACATAGTTACAGCTCTTAGACCTGGCTCTTTTTCTATCCATTTGTGCAACATTATTAGTCTTGATTTTTGCCTTCTCTTTATTGAACACTATTGCTTTCTCTCTTCCTCTGATATCTCTGAAATACAGTTGTTCAAGGCTGCTTCTCCCTTGCACTATCAGGTCTCTTAACTATATTCTCTGTCTTCTATTCTTTGCAAGGGTTGAGCTTATGCCTACTTTAGTATAAACACGCTTATTGCTTACCTCGTGGATCTTGAGTCCCATAACTTTAATGCCTTTTTTTTCTATCCCTTTTAATTTGGAGGCTTCAGTTACCGACAAAGGTCCCCATCAAGACCAGGCCTACATTGAAATGTAGAGAGGTTAATGAAAGGGAAAAACAAGAATCGAGGGAAAATGTTTATGAATTTTGGAGGAAGTGAAAAACCTGTCTTTTAAAATCTGTCAGGTCATAGTTGTTTGGAAAGACATGAGAGGGTAGAGAGTTCAAATGTTTCGAGGTGTATGGAAAGAAATGGTTATCAAAATGTTCCACCCTTGAGTTGCCACACAACATCTTGCTGAGTAGTGTGGTGGGGCCACATAGGCCACCAGCACTCAGGAACAAAACAAAAGTGATACCCATAGAAGAGGGAAAATGAACCAACATTGTGGCTTAGGGCAAATGGGTCAAATTATGAAGTTAGTCTGGGAGAGTTTATAAGTCAGACTGCTTTCAAATCAACTCTCGAGCAAGGATGGAGAGCTAGAACCACCCCAGATGTGAGAGCAGTACTTCATACAAGGCAAGATCAATCCTTTGTTTTAACAGAGTAACTTTGGAAGAAAAGAAATTTCAACATCTTAACAGGACTCCCAGTTTCTTAGAGGCTGACTTAGCTATTTCCATAATGTGGGGCTATGGAAATAGAATGGATGTTACAGTAATGTGAAGTATGTTCATTGAGTCTTGAGGTGGAAGTAATGAACCATCATAGGTAAGAGGAAAGTGAGGAATTTTTGACATTGATGGGTATAGACTGGGTTTTGAGAGCATTAGATTTAACCAGATTTCTTCTACCCCATTGAGATATCTTGTCTAAGTCCAAGTTTATAGAGGAAGTTGTGTTGCAATGAAATGCTGATCAGGTGAAAGGAGGAGCAGAATTGAAGGATATGGAGGAATGCCTACTTGAGTCGTTAGCATATGAGTGCATTTGTTTTTTTTTTGGTGGAAGAAAGGAAATCGCTGAAAAAAAGGAGAGAAAGTCTAAGAGACAGGACAGAACCTTGAGGACACTGCTGTTGATGGAGAGAGGAAATAGAACAACCAGAGAGAAAACTAGATGTGAGGAAAGGAAACCAAAAGAGGGGAGCTTAGAGGTGAAACCCTGATGCCACACCCTGTCAAAAGCTTTGGATATGTCAAGGACAACTTTATAGGACTCCCCAGAATCTTACAGGGATAATGAGCAAGCATTAGTAAGATCAAAAAGAATATCACCATTGGATCTTTCCTCACAGAAACCATGCTAGTGACTAGAGAGAAGACTGTGAGATTCATAATGTCTGAGGATATGGGAGTTGAGGGATTCAGAGACTTTGGATTTGATAGATGTCAAAGCAACAGGATGATAGTTCGAGGGGTTAGAATGGTCACCCTTCTTAGGGACAGGATGTACTAATGCATGCTTCCAGGGGTAGGATAGGATATACCAATGCTTACTTCCAAGAAGAAGGAAATGTTTTGGTTATTGAAGAGAAACCCAACAGAAGAGAAAGACCAGGTGTAAGTATAGAGGCACACTCTTTCAGTACACAGGGATGGATGCTTTCACAACCGTAAGCCTTGCTTATGTTCAGGGGGTGAAGATAGAGTTAGAAAAGAAACAGAAACCAAAGAGAGTTGCTTTGTATGTGGGAGAGACAGCTACAGTACCTTCAGAATAGAAAATTGAAGGAAAAGTATAGTGACAGAAATGATTAGCAGTGCCCTTATCTTAAGAGCAGAAAGATTTAGCACTGGATGACGAGGAGAGATTATCACACTGGATTACACCATTTTTGTATTAAACCCCAAAGAAGATGACAAGCAAGAGGAAAAACCCATCCTAAGTTGATAGATCTGGCAAGAAGCCAATGAAGACACTCATTTGGAATTGAAAATTAAGGTGATCACCCAGTACGAGGAAGGAAAAAAGTTTGTGATTATGCGTTATCTGCAGTTGTCCCATTTGACGGTCTCCACAATTTGAAAAAGGACAAAGAAAAATACATGAAGGAGTAAAAGGTTTGGCAAGTATGAAGTTTACCATGATAACAAAGCAACAACAAGGGCCCATCCACAAAATGGAGTTGTTTATGCTGTGGATGGAAAATCAAATGCAAAAATATGTACCACTAAGCATACTAACAATTCATGTGAAGGCTAGAAGTCATTTTGAGACTTTAAAGGAGCGAGTGGAAGAGGATTATATCGAGAACTTCACAGCAAGTCGTGGTTGGTTCAATAGATTTAAAAGAAGATATAGCTTCCACAGTGTTCGAGTCACAGGTGAAGCAGCAAGTACTGAAGAAGGGGCTTGCAAAAAGTCCATTGAAAGTTTGGATGAATCAATCCGTGAACAAAAGAAACATACAAAATTTAAAAAGAAACTACAGAATCATATGATAAAAGTGGTTAATGAGAACTGAGGTAATAATGATAGAACTTGATATGGATAAATGAATGCTGTACAGATATGAATTCTACATGCCACATTCACATATGTCCAACTTATGTTCATTTCAAGATACAATTGGTTGGACAAAACAGAACTTGGATTATTGTCGGGGAGCATCTGTATAGATCTACATCCTGTAAGTGGGCTATCAAAGAGCTGTGTGGCAGTGGTCATGTTTGTCTGGATGTTGATGACAGGTGCTTTCTCTCAAATGTGGATGGCTTCTAATAACTGCAGTCTCCTCCAATCATTACAGCTAGTAATGATTTTGGTGTTATTTACTATAATCTCCCTTGTAAGTTTTGTACCTTGCTGTAGTTCGTGATGTCATTTGATGCTACGTTCTTGTA
>JAUUDZ010045060.1:0-10629 GCA_032361705.1 Panulirus versicolor | reverse complement strand
ACTCTCTTACAATATTTTTAGAATGTATGCTACGTGATGGTATTGCTTCTGGAAAACTGGTGTTTTAGGGAGAGGACCTACACAATCAAATACAATTTTCCTAAAAGGTTTACAAAAAACAGGAATTGGCTGCAATGGTATTGGCTGTATAGTCTGGTTGGGTTTACCTACTCTCTGACATAATTCACAAGTCTGCAGACTTGGACACTTCTTTCTTCATATTTGGCCATAGAAATTAGTTAATATTCTATCATTTGTCTTCCTAACTCCCAAATGTCCAAACAAACATGAACTATGAGACAGAGCAATTACATATACCCCATAATTCTTTGGAACTACAGTTTGCTTTTTGACTGCCCAGTGATCAGATGCTGTAACATAAGCAGGCCTCCATTTTCTCGTTAACACACCATTTTGTGCATGAAATCCAACTAACACCACTCATTTCCATTTCTAGCCGCGTTACTCAAACATTCTTTCAAACACTCATCACCCTTCTTTAACTTAGTCAACTCTTCCTTGTCCACAAAAAAAAAATCTGGAAATACATCAATTCTTAATCCCACAGTGCTCTTCTCACTTCCAATTTCTATTGTATTATTTTTAGTTACATACTTTTCATTAAATAATTCACCTAAATCTAATCAAATTCTCCTCTCTTTAACATTGACCTGGTCACAACACAAACTGGTTAAACAATTTCAATACACTGTACATTACTATCAGTCTGATTCTCTACAGCATAAACTGGTTAAACAATTTCAATACACTGTACATTACTATCAGTCTGATTCTCTACAGTTTTATCCGTCATGTGGTTCACCTTTACAATAGTATCTACATCTAATGAATTACTGCTCATAATAGGCTCTGAGAATGATTTGTCAGTCAAATCATTCCCCAATAGCATGTGTACTCCAGGCATAGGAAATTCCTCTCATATCCCAACCTTTACAAAGCCACTCACAAATCCACTCGCAAGATTTATATAACGCAATGGGATAATTTTGCCTAACCATAAACCTTTTACATATATTCTTTCCCCAAAGTAAGACTCTTTCAGAATTAAACTCCGACTTGTACCAGTATCCCTCATTATCAAAATTTTTCTTCGGACTACCTTCACTTAATTTTCTTCGGACTACCTTCACTTAATTTTCTTCGGACTACCTTCACTTGATTTTCTTCGGACTACCTTCACTTAATTTTCTTCGGACTACCTTCACTTAATTTCAACCTTTTCTTCAGTAATGTATGGCTCATAAACTGCACAGTTTGGTTTACCCACATTATACTCCTTACTTCTTATCTCGCTAATATCATGTTTCTGTTCCCAAGCAACATTTAATCTTATAGTCTTTGGTGATTTTTGACCAAATTCTTCACATCCCAAACATTTCATTGGCGGTCTCTCCTGTCTACTAATATAAGGGTTATGACTAAACCGAGGTCTTGAATACCTGTATTGTGTATGTCTTTGGAATCTATTTCCTTCATAGTTTTGTGGTTCATAGTTATGTTAAACTTCCACGTAATAATGCTGACTCGGCTGCTGAACATTTAAATAATGGATATTTATAAGGCTTGTCATAATTCTGTCTATTGCTCTGTCTTATCATACTTTGTTTACATGTTATTTCTTTCTTAACGTATTTGTTAGCTCTTCTAACCGGTCAGCCATCCTGGCTGCTTCCGTCACAGTTTTCACCCCACTCTTGTATATTTCATTATATATTTCAGGTTGTAGCCACTTTTGCTCCTCCAGTGTCTCTACGTTTCCTGACTTACGCCACCTATCAAATGTCATTCCACATTCTCTAGCCATCTCCAGATGAGTTTGTCCGCTAATTTTCTTGACGTCCCTATGCTTCTGCGTCCAATGCCACAGTTTTTAATACTGCTTCCTTAATAGCTTTATAATCTACTGATTCCATTAAACTGAGACATGCATACTCCTCTCTAGCCTTACCCTTAAATTTACTCTGCACCAACATAGCTCAGTCAATTTCATCCCATTCTTTAATAGCTGCAAGTTTTTCAAACTGAATAAAGAAGTCCTCAGCTTCTTATTCTTATTCTATCATCTTTTTCCCAATTCTTCTCCTTGAACCTATCCTTTCTTCCATTTCCAATTGTCTAAGCCTTACTTTTTTATCAGCCTGGATTCTCTGTTTTTCTGTTTCAGCATGTATTCTCTCCTTTTCAGCCTCTATTTGTATTTTCTTAAGTTCAAATTCTAATCTCAATTTCTCCATTGCAACTTTTTCACTACTGTCAACATCTTGAGGTTTCCTCAGTATTCATAAGGACACTAACTGGTCAATCAGTTCTCTCTGCATATCACCTTTGACATGTGTCAGCAGAGAAATTCCATAATTAACTCCCACCTGGTTCAGTTCATCTTTATTACACTGGTACAGAAAATGTATATCCTGGGTTCCAGTAAACTTCTTAACATTATCTGCCATGTTTAAACACACTATATTTTCAAGTATGAACACTTACTTGATTCGTAGAGTACGAATCCACAACACTTCGGCCAGCTTGAATTACTTGGTTTCACAATTTCAGCTCCCTGGACTGTGTTCACGTATTCATATCCTGGACAGCAGGCTTCCACATTTTCAGCTCCAGACAGCAGGTTTCACAGTTCAAAATCCCGGACGGGCCCCCATGTTACGTTCTGGCTCCACCCCTTACACATTAAAGGGTGTATAATCAGCCCATAGGCCCATTAGAATAGATAACTCTGAAATAACAGCTTCTGTTAACAAAGATTTGGGCTAGGCACAGATTCCCTTACCATCTGGCTAACATCTGACAGCTGACGGCCGTAATAAGATACCTAATTTTCCCTTCATCTCAAGTCAGTCAAATACCAGACACGGATAGAAATCTATAAGAATATATCTATAATAGCAAAATAAACATGGCTCTCTCGTAACATATATGATACAATTTATCTTGATACATAGATCTCTCTTGATATTACTTTACTTAATATTACTCTGGCAAATTCACTGGCCTTACTTATATAACACAAGGGTTTGAAATGACTGAGATGTGTACAGATTACATAATACATTTACCAACAGCTTTGTATCATATCTTCCTCTTATGGCCATTCCTGAGAGAAAGGCTTGACCTTGGCCATCTTCCAGTTTACATACAATTTCTCAAAGAAAACTGAATAAGTTACTGTGGGTAACTCTAACAATTATACGTGAATAGGGGAGATAACTAACAATGATGGCAGCGGTCCAACGATGACGTGGATGTGGTCGAAACGTTGGTCTGTCAGGGCGAAGTTCTGCAGCGGCGCCCTGATGTGTCGCTGAATCTTGGAGGTTTGACAGGGGATGCACGCTTAGGCTTAGTTGCCAAACTGCTTGCGCTACCCATGACGCATGAACTGGGTTGCCATTAGAGCCTTTGTTGTGCGGATGGAAGGGTGAGCGAGGCCGCGAACCATGTCGAAAATCCGGTGGCGCAGGGCAGCGGGGATGATGGGTCGCCCGAATCGCACATCCTCCAACACGAGGCCTGGGATGGCGCTGCCGTAGGCAGGCATCTCTTCATCCTCTTGTGCTACCGCCAGGGCCGTGTAGTCGATACCTGTGGCAAAAGCGTGGAAGGACAACGCGTCTGCAACCTGGTTGCTCTTGCCGGAGATGTGCTGGACGCTGCTTTCGGTAGGACCAAGGATCGGACAGTTTGGCAAAAGTTAACGCAAGTTGCTTGTGGTCGCTGAAGCCTGTGGAATCCCTGCCCTCGAGGAAGTACCGAAAATACCAAATGGCCAGATAGAGAGCGAAGAGCTCTCGGTCGAAAGCCCTCTACTTCTGTTCGGGATGTCTCATGTGATGGCTGAAGTAGGCGAGGGGCAGCAAGCAGCCACTGATCAGTTGTTTCAACACTCCACCCTCGGTTGTGGCAGATGCGTCAACCGTTAGAGCTGTTGGTAAGTTAGCCAATGGACGTACCATCATAGTTGCCTTTGCCAGCGCCTCTTTGGTGTTGTCGAGTGCGGTCGTGACCGCGTCGTTCCAAACGAGTTCCTTCGGCTTGTACGACGTGTAACCTTGGCTGTGAGGAGCAGAAAATGATAGCAAAGCAAAGGTTCTTTCCCCACCCTCTACTCTCTCCAACACACGCTGGCAGGAAAACGGTTGAAAAAAAGACTTGTAGGATCAATAAGCCTGAGGGGAATTTTTATAAGCAAGTCGTAAGGTAGAATGAACATGAATATGTCATGAACCCCATTACCAACGACAAGCATCCCTTCACTTTTTTTGTTACAAAGACAGTACTAAGAGTAAACTTGAGCTCCAGCCTCTCGACTTGTTCTTGATGTTGAAGAATGATGCAGTAATTCTTTATTACTCTTTCAAAGCAGGTGACGAGTTAATGTTAGTATGATACCACACCATAGCCATGGAGAGGTCTGTAGTAGAGAAGCTAGCAATATACAACACTGCGTTATGGTGACTAATTAAATGAATTATTCAGTACCGGAGAATGACAAGTGATGATCATTCCTGATTTGAAGATTTTAATGGTGTTGCTGCGAACAGCATTTTCCGGGAGCTTATTCCATGCATCAATGATGTCATTGGTAAAAAAATATTTCGTACACTCCTGATTAACTTGGTGACCTCTAAGTTTTGCTCCATTACCTGTCGTCAATAATGCTGATGCTGCTGTAAAGAAATGTTCAATATTGACGTTGTTGCATCGCTACGTATTTTGAAACAATCTATTTGCCCTAGAGGCATCTTTTGCTTAGGGAGAACAAATTTAATTCTCACAGTCTTTTCTCATATGGTTTGTTACGCAAGGAGGGAATCGGTTTATTTGCTCTTCGCTGCACTGCTTCCAGTTTAAGAATGTCTTTACGAAAGTGGGGGCCCAAAACTGCACTGCATATGCGAGGTCTAGTCTAACTAGGCTTAGGTATAGTGGCAATATTGCATCCTTGCTTTTGTACGTAAAGTTTGTTTTTATAAATCCTAACATCAGTTCATGATGATTTTTTTTTTTTTTAGCTTTCCCACTTGCATCAGCTGACATCTATTGACGTAAAATGGCATTTGCCATCTAATAAGCCATTGAATGGTTTTATCTAGAACCTCTTGTATTCTTAGCCTATCTTCTTCAGTTGATATGGCATTGCCGATCTTTCTGTGATCTGCAGATTTGGACACTAGGTTGTTTAGCCCTAGGTCAATATCGTTAATGTATGTGATGGAAAGTATAGGTCCAGATACGGATAGGTACGGATCCCTGGGAACTCAACTAGTAACGGGTGACCACGGTGATGCTTCCCCGTTCATTATGACTGCTTCCAAAATCGTTCTTGTCAGAGCTTTATCTAAACAGTGAATGTCATTACTCCTTTTCCTGCCGACAGCCGTGGGATGGAACCCAGATGTTTGTGGGAGAGATTCAGGCCAAGCGTGGAGAGATCGCCCTTACCAGGTTCTTCCAGCATGGCAGGTGAGGAATTTCATGTTTGACAGATGAGAAGTTTCCTGTGTGACAGGCGAGGTTAACTCTTGAATGAAAAGTAATAAGTATGTGTGTAACAGAATTATTGTACAGTAAATGAGGAGTCTCTTTTGAAGTACCTGAGGTCTCTGTTATGCAGTAATTTAATAATCTCATTTGGTTTTGAAAAGCCTCTTGTGTGGTAGATGAGTAATTTTTGGATGGCAGATGAGGAGTCTGTTGGTTTACAGGACGAGCTTTTTGAATCGTAGGTGAGTAGTCTCTTTCGAGCAGTGTACATAATCATGGGTAATTGTGACGTTGCTCTCAGCACATACTGGTGAGTCAGGTGGAAAATTTCTTTTTTTTAAGAGGTGAAGGTCTCCAATGTGGTAGAATAGGTACTCCTGAGTAGGTGAGTAGTCTTTTGTATGGCAGGAAATGATTGTCTGTTTTAGCAACTGATAAGTCTCTTATGTGGTAGGTAAGTATCCTTTTGTGTAGCAAGTGTAGGAATATATTTTGTGGTTGATAAGGGGCCTCTTATGTGACACGTGAGGAAGATCTTATGGAGCAAGTGCGAGTATTTTTGTGTGACAGGTGAAGAGCCTCTTGTAGAGTCTCTCGCGTGAGAGGTGAGAATCTTGTGGTTTCTCTTGTGCAGTCGACAAAGAGTCTCTTGTGAAGATGAGGAGTTGCTGACGTGACTGGTAGAGAGTGTATTGTGTGCAGGTGATAAGTCTCAACTGTGGTAGATGATGAATGTCTATCATGAGAGATGAGGAGCCTCACGTATGATAGAAGAGGACTTTCCAGTTTGTAAGGAATATCATTTGACGTAAGGAATCTCTTGTGTAACAGGTGAGGAGTTCCTTATGTGACATGTGAGTATTCATCTGTCTGGGAGGTGAAGCGTCTCTCTACTGGTAGGAAAAATATCTCTTGATACTTTAAACAGGTCTCAGAAGTGAGAGTTATTTTCCTCGCCGGCGGTCTGGTGTTTAATTTATCAGATGATGTCTCATGTGACATGTTCAGTTAGCAGTACCTTGTGTAACGTATGTGGAATTCAGTAAGCGATATGTGAGTACTGTGGTCTCTTTGTGAGATTTAAGGAGTCTCTTTAGTAAGAGGTCAGGATCTTCTTGGAAGATCTGTAGGAAATAATCAGTGATAGGAAAGGAGTCTCATGTAAGACAGGTGAAGAGACTATAGTATGGCAAGTGAGGAATCTCTTTTGTTACAACAGAGAACCTAATTTTGTGGCATGCAAGGAGTCTCATATGTGGCAGGTGAAGAGTCTCATGTGTTCCAGATGAGGAGTTTCATGTGTTTCAGGTGAGGAGTTTCATGTGTTTCAGGTGAGGAGTTTCATGTGTGACATGTGAGGTGTCTCATGTGTGGCATGTGAGGTGTCTCATGTGTGGCATGTGAGGAGTCTCGTGTGTGGCATATGAAGTCTCATGTGTAAGCAGGTGAAGCAGGGAAGGAGTCTCGTTTGATAGGTTTGAAAGGTGGGGATATTTATGTATGGAGGATGAAGAGTAGAATCTATGGTACGACAGGTTAGGTGCTACAATCTGAAATACACTAAACAGTGTCTATTGAAAGAGAAGTCTGTTGTGTAACATGTAAGAATTCTCTCGTACGCTAGGTGAGGAGTTTCTTAGTGAGACATGTGACAAATATGTATCATGTAAAGAGTTTCTGGTATGGTAAGTTGGGAGTTCCTTGGTAAAACAGGAAAGGAATGTCTTAGGACATCAGACTGCAGGAGATAAGGCGCTTGAATAGCAGGTAAGTAAGAAGTCTAACATGACATGTGAAGGGTTACTTGCGTAATATGTGTTGACTTTAATGTTGAAGAGGAGTCTGTTGTGCAATTGATGGGCCTCTAAATCTAGTTACAGGCGAGACAATATTTTGGTTAAGAATACCTGAATCGTTACGAGCCACCAGATCGCTAACAAAGTTGAGGATTTACGAATTTACAGTGTCAGATTTTGATGAATTCAGCAGAGAAGGGAAGACTTCATTATGGTAGATTCGTTAATGTGTTGGCAGTCTTTTCAGTGTGGTTGTAAATCTTTCAAACTCATAGCAAATGACTGAACATGGTAAGTTTACGAAGTAGACGTAGACGTTTGAACATGTCATATATTAGAACCAAGTTACAAATTGTATTGATATTTTAAGTGAACAATACAATTTAGATAGCAACAAACCATTGGGTTTGACGACCCAAAGAAAAATACCAATAAACTTTATATCTACGGTGGCACAAGTCGTGGACTTGAAAAAAAAAAGTCTTTTCGCAGGTTTATTTCTAAAGATATTTATAGCGTTGCTTAAACTACTTTTAATGGTATCATTATTCCACAAGTTACAATCCTGCTGAAGAAAAATGATTTTGCTTCATTCGAAGTAAACTGCCTGCTCAAAAGTTTGTATTCACAACTGCGAGTGAAATCAGGCTCGTCTTACTAAGAAGATAGAAAGTTAAGAAGACAGCCAACACAGGAATTTATATATATTAAAGGCTTTGACAAACTAAAGAAGCTATTTAAGCAGCATATATTAAAACTGAGAAAACCTTTGATAATTTTGAATCACTGCATCAAATCGCCCAGGATTTGCTTCTCTGTTCGGGAATTATTTTGCCAGTTCACGGCTATACATTCTGTATTACATCTATTTCCTTTTTAAGTAGGGCAACCAAACCTGAACACAGTATTCAGTCTGGAAAACAACTGCGCATTGTAAAAACTGAGGGTTAGTTTATTTCGAGTGCCTTGACTCTCAGTGAAGCCTTAAATTTTGTTAGTATTTTTTTCTACTTCTATACAGTAGCACTGAATAATAAGAGGTAATTGCACCAAGGTCATTTCTTCATTCTCTTGGGCCACATGCACAGTCAGATTGTATGTGGTCTTAGAATTATCTTCAACGCCCGAAGAAGGTGTTAAAGATTTTATGGTTGGTGGATGTAGCTTGCATTGACGGCCTTAATGACCCTGGCAGTTGATGTACTTAAAGCCCAAACGACCAACCAGCCAACCCTAACTCCCGTTATATAGCTCAATAAGATTTATACATACTGTAGCTTGTCTTTTCGTTTTCACTGCAGCACTTATCAAATTCTATTGTCATGTGTGAACTCTGTTTATCAGTTTGTGAGCTTACAGTTATAGACTTGTAATTCATAACTTGCCTATAAGATTCTTTAGGATTCCTTCACTGTTTTCAGCAAATTCCACTTCAAGGAAATGTTTATTTAGACGTGTAGGTTTTATTTCTGCTTCTCTTCAGATATATGTATCTACTCTATCGTTTTGATTACCGCTATCTTTGAGTTTCTTGAGCGCTACTTTGTTGGGATATAAGCAGTTCAATTTTTCACCGCACCGCCGTGTGTTTTCTCTACTATCTTAGATATCTTAATGAACTTTTTTGTAACCCATTTCCATATCAGTTTTGTTGATGATTTTCTCTCATCTCATCCTGTTAGGAGCAGTGCAAAGATCATTAAAACATGCTAGTCGACACGGTTTTTTTTTTCGCGACTGTCTTGCAGACCATCATTGCACGCGGTACTGAATGCTATCTTTAAAATAATCTATGGGTGGTCTCTTTCACCAAACCCAATTTCAGCCACATTATCGACAAGATCCTCATCTGTGTCTATAACTACGTGTGATATGTTCACGCTGTGAGTAGGTTTCTGAGGAAGTTAGACAATATCCAACTAAATTTCGTTAGGTGTCCATTCCTTAAGTTACTTGAAAGGGATTTTTCATCTTTGATACTGGTATGTTATAATCGAATCATACTTATCAAAAACTTCTGTTAGATGCCCATAGCGTCTTTCGTTTATCTCTGTTGGGTGACCAGTGAAATGATTCTACTTTATTTTTTCTCACGAAGATTATCTTTAATCCCTCATCCATGAAAATCATATTACAATCAGCCACGAAAACTTTCAGCACATGATTATAATTCATTCATGGATACCATTGCTCGATTTTTTATCTCCGACACTGCTGAATAAAATGAAGATTGGTGTTACATATTCAGCAAACATATCTCTGTTTTCAGTACCTAACCAAGCTTCAGGGAGACCATTTTAGGGCTCCAAGATTTTCAAAGGAGGTCAGGAGACAAATCTCTATCAGTTGGTCTGGTGCCAACTGAATGGAAACAAGCAAATGTGACTCCTATAAAGAACGAGATAAAAAGTGTGCCTTGAACTATCGCCCAAATAGCCTTATGTCAGTGTTAGGTAAAACGATGGAAAAAATGCGACATAAAATTGTCACGTTTCAAGAACGAAAAATTATATCGGACAACCAACACCGTTTCCGGAGTAGAAGATCCTGCCTGATGAATTTGCTGGAATTCTTTACTGTTATTTATCACAATTTGGACGAAAAATTACCGTCTGATGTAGTTTATTTACATTTCCAAAAGGCTTTCGATAAAGTACTCGCAAGAGAATTTTACATAAACTTAAGCACACGGAATCGGTGAAGACCTCTATGCATGGATCAGAGACTGGCTTACCAGAAGAAAGCAGCGAGTAGTTTTGCACGGCGAAGCCTCAGATTGGCTAGACGTAACGAGTGGTGTGCCACAAGGCCCAATTCTTTCCATAATATACATTAATGGACTAGAACTCGGTCTAATATCTAAGATCACCAAATTTGCTACGATGCTAAACTAGGAAGTAGAGTTGTAAACAGGCGAGACTGCGAGATGATTCAAAGAAATCTTACTAGCAGAGTGGTCAGACGGCAAATGAAGTTTAATGTAGAAAAGTGTAAGGTTATGCACTTTGGAGAAGAATATACGTTACAACTACATGCTATTCGGAAACGCTCTTACTAAAGTAAATAAAAGGAAGGATCTTGGAGTTGTCATAAGCAACAATCTGAAATACATTAGATACTGTCAAGCAGCAACGAAAAACAGGCAACCAAATGTTAGGTTTCATTACCAGGAACATAGATTACAAGACAACAAAGACTATTCTCACACTTTATAATTCTCCAGTAAGACCACACCTTGGAGTCCAGTTCTGGTCACCAAACTATAAAAAAGACGAGTGAAAATTAGAGCAAGTACAAAGAAACGCGACAAAATTGA
>JAUUDZ010045059.1:0-21290 GCA_032361705.1 Panulirus versicolor | reverse complement strand
CCATACAGCTAGAGTGTTAAGGAACACAATAGAACACCAGTGTTACGGAACACAATAGAACACCAGCGTTATGGAACACAATAGAACACCAGTGTTACGGAACACAATACAGCACCAATGTTGTGGGTCACCATAAAATCAATAGTGTTAACAAGCACCCTTACGTCACCACTGTTAAGATTCACCATATTTCATCAATACTAAGGAGCACCATGCACCACCATTATCAAGGAGCACCCTTCACCACCAGTGTTAAGGAGCACCAGACTCTACCAGTGCTAAAGAGCCCAATACAACACCAATGTTAAGGAGCACCATACATCACCAGTGTTAAGGAGCGACATACACTACCAGTCTTCAAGACCACCATACATCACCAGTGTTAAGGATCATGATAAACCAACAGTGTTAAAGAGCACCATACACTACTAGTGTTAAGGAGCACTATACACCACCAGTGAGAAGGAGCACCATACACCGCCTGTGTTAAGAAGGATTATACATCACTAGTGGTAAGGAGCACCATACACCATCAGTGTATGGTGTATGTTAAGGAGCAACATACATCACTAGTGTTCTGGATTGCCATACATCACCAGTGTTAAAGAGCACTATACACGACCAGTGTTAAGGAGCACCATATATCACCGGTGTTAAGGAGCACCATACACCACAGGTATTAAGGGTCGCCTTACAAAACATTGTTAAGGACTACAATTCAACACCGTTGTTAAGAAGCACCATAAACTATTAATGTTATGGAGCACCATACACCATCAGTGTAAAGGGGCATCATACACCGCCAGTGTTAATGACCACCATACATCACCAGTGCTAAGGAGCAACATACATCAGCAATGTTAAGGAGCACCATACATCACCAGTGTTAAGGAGCACCATACATTACCAGTGTTTAGGAGGAACATACACCACCAATGATAAGAACCGTATATCACCAGTGCTAAAGAGCATGATACAGTAGCAGTGTTAAGGAGCACCATACACCACCAGTGTTAAGGAGCACCATACTCCACCAGTGATGATGAGCACCATACATCGCATGTGTTAAGAAGGACAATACATCACTAGTGGTAAGGAGCACCATAAACCTCCACTGTTAAGGAGTACCATACATCATTTGTGTTAAGGAGCCCCATACACCAATAAAGTTATAAAGAACACCTTGCTCTACCAATGTTAAAGAGCACTGCACATCGCCAGTGTTAAGGAGCACCATAAATCACCAGTGTTAAGAAGCACCATACAACAGCAGTGTTAAGGAGCACCATACACCACCAGTGTTAAGAAACATTATAGACCACCAGTGTTAAGGAGAACAATACAGCACCAATGTTAAGGAACACCATACACCACTTGCGTTATGGAACACCATACATCACCCGAGTTAAGGAGAACCAAACACCACCAGCGTTTAAGAACACCATATATCACGAGTATTAAGGAGCACCATACACCACAACTGTTGAGGAACATACATCAACAGTTTTAAGGAGCACTATATAACTCCATTTATAAAAAGCACCATACACCACCAGTGTTAAGGAGCACCATACACCCCCAGTTTTAATGACCACCATGCACCACTGATGTTTAGGAACACCATACATCACCAGTGTTAAGGTTCACCATACTTCATTAATATTAAGAAGCACCATACGCTACCAGTGTTAAGGAGCACCATAAAACACAAGTGTTAAAGAGCAACATAAGGCACCAGTGTTAAGGAACAATATACACCACCAGTGTTAAGAATCAGTATACATCACCAGTATTAAGGAGCATGGTACACCAACAGTTTTAAGGGACACCATACACAATCAGCGTTAAACAGCATACACCACCAGTGAGACGGAGCAACGCACAATGCCTGTTTTAAGAAGGACTATACATCACTGGTGGTGAGGACCAAAACACCACCAATGTTAAGAAACACGTTATTCCTCCAGTATAAAAGAGCACTATACACCACCATCAAGGAGCACCATACATCACAGGTGTTAAGGAGCAACATACACCACCAGTGTTAAAGAGCACCATACATCACCAGTGCGTTAATAAGCTTGATCCACCACCAGTGTTAAGGAGCACAAGATACCACCCGTGTTAAGGAGCATCGTACATCACCAGTAATTAGAAGCACCATACACCCTCTGTGTTAAGAAGTACCATGTATCATTAGTGGTAAGGAGCGCCATACATCTCCAGTATTAAGGAGCACCATATATCATTAGTGTTAAGGAGCCCCATACACCAATATTGTTATAACGAACACCATGCACTACCAGTGTTAAAGTGCACTATACATCGCCAGTGTTAAGGAGCACAATACATCACCAGTGTTAAGGAACACAACACACCACTAGTGTTAAGGAATACCATACAACACCAGTGCCAAGAAACACCATATATCACCAATGTTAAGGAGAACCACACACCACTAGTATTTACGAACATCATACATCACCAGTGTTAAGGAGCACCATGCTCCACCACTGTTAAGGAACAACATACAACGCCAGTGTTAAGAAGCCCCATACACCGCCAGAGTTAAGGAGCAACATACATCAACAGGTTTAAGAAGCGCCATAAAAGACGAGTCTTAAGAATCACCATGGACCACCAGTGTTAAGCAGCACCATACACCAACAGTGTTAAGGAGCACCATGCACCGCCAGTCTTAAGGAACACTACTCATCACTAATGTTAAAGAGCACCATACATCACCAGTGTTAAGGAGTATTATACTCCACTGTTATGGAACAACATACAACGCCAGCGTTAAGGAGCCTCATACACCGCCAGAGTTAAGGAGCAACATACATCAACAGGTTTAAGAAGCACCATACAACACCAGTGTTAAAAAACACCATGTACCACCATTGTTAAGGAGCACCATACACCACTAGTGTTAAGGAGCACCATACATCGCCAGTCTTAAGGAACACTACTCATCACTAATGTTAAGGAGCACCATACACCACCAATGTTATGGAACACCATACACCACCAGTGTTAAGGAGCTCCAAACATCATCATATGACCAGTGCTAAGGATCATCATACACCAACAGTGTTAAGGAGCGCCATACACCATAAGTATTATAAAGATCACTTTTCTCCACCCGTGTTAAGGATCACTGTACATCGCCACTGTTAAGGAGCACCATACATCACCAGTGTTAAGGAGGAACATACATCATCAGTGGTAAGGAGCAGCATACATCACCAGTTTTAAGGAGCATGATACACTAACAGTGTTAAGAAGAACCATACACCACTAGTGTTAAGGAGCACCATACACCACCAGTGAGAAGGAGCACCGTACGCCGCTTGTTTTATAGACCATATATCACTAGTGGTAAGAAACATCATACACCACCAGTGTTAAGGAGCACCTTACTCCGCCACTGTTATGGAGTACCATACATCACTAGAGTTAAGGAGCACCATATATCACCAGTGTTAAGAAGCATGATACATTAACAGTGTTAAGGAGCATCATACATCGCCTGTGTTAAGAAGCACCATACATCACCAGTGTTAAGGAGCATGATACATCACCTGTGTTAAGGAGCACCATATACCATTAATGTTAAGGAGCCCCATACACTAATAGTGTTATAAAGAACTCCATGCACTACCACTGTTAGGGAGCACAATCATCACCAGTGTTAAGGAGCACAACAGACCACCAAAGTTAAGGAACACCATATATCACCAGTATTAAGGAGAACCACACACCACCAGTGTTTAAGAGCACCATTTGTCACCGGTGTTGAGGAGCACCATACTTCATAACTGTCAAGGAACACTATACAACGCAAGAGTTAAGGAGTCCAATACACCGCCAGTGTTAAGGAGCAACATACACCAACAGTTTTAAGGAGCACCATACTATGTACCACCGGTGTTAAAGGGCACCATACGCCACCAGCGTTAAGGAGCACAACACATCACCAATGTTAAGGAACACCATGCACCACCAGTGTTAAGGAACACCATAAACCACCTGATTTAAGGAGAACCACACACCACCAGTGTTTAAGAGCACCATACATCGCCAGTGTTAAGGAGCACCATACTCCAACATTGTCAAGGAACACCATACAAAGCTAGTGTTAAGGAGCCCTATACACCGCCAGTGCTAAGGAGGAACATGCACTAACAGTTTTAAGGAGCACCATAAAACAACAGTGTTAAGGAGCACCATACATCACCATATATGACCAGCGCTAAGAAGCATCATACATCACCATATATGACCAGCGGTAAGGAACATCATAAACCACCAGTGTCAAGCAGCACCATACACCACAAGTGTTATAAAGAACACCATTCATCATCAGTGTTAAAGAACACCATTTTTCGCCAGTGTTAAGGAGCATGATACATAACCATTGTTAAAGTTCACCATACATCACCACTGTTAAGGAGCATTATACACCAGCAGTGTTAAGGAGCACCATACATCACCACTGCTAAGGAAGAACACACACCTCCAGTGTTGAGGAGCACCATACATCACCAATAATAAGAAGCATGATACACCAAAAGTGTTAACGAGCAGCATACTCCACCAATGTTAAGAAGCACCATACACCACCAGTGTTAAGAAGCATCATACACCAACAGTTGTACGGAGCACCATACATCACCAGTGTTAAGGCGCATGATACACTTCCAGTGTTAAGGAGCGACATATACCATAAGTGTTAAGAAGCCCCGTACAGGGATAGTATTAAAAGAAACACCATGCACTATCAGCGTTAAAGAGCGCTAGACATCACTAGTGTTAAAGAACACTATACATCACCAGCGTTAAGGAGAACAACACACCACCAATGGTTAGGAACACCGTTCATCACCAGTGTTAAGGGGAACCACACACCAAAAGTGTTTAGGAGCACCACACATCATCAGTGTTAAAAAGCACCATACTCCACCACTGTTAAGGAACACCAGAAAACGCTAGTGTTAAGAAGCCTCATACACCGCCAGTGTTAAGAAGCCCCATACACCGCCAGTGTTAAGGAGCAACATACACCAACAGTTTTAAGGAGCACTATACAAAACCAGTGTTAAGGAGCACCATATAACACCACATATGACCAGCGCTAAGAAGCATCATACATCACCATATATGACCAGAGGTAAGGAATATCATACACCACCAGCGTTAAGGAGCATCATACACCACAAGTGTTATAAAGAACACCATTCACTACCAATGGTAAAGAGCACTATACATCTCCAGTGTTAAGGAGTACCATACATCGCCAGTATTAAGGAGCATCATACATCACCAGTGTTAAGGAGAACCATACACCACCAGTGTTAAGGAGCATCATACACCACCAGTGTTAAGGAGAAGAATACACTGCCAATGTTAAGAAACATTATACACCACCAGTGTTAAGGAACACCATATACACAAATGTAGAGGAGCACCATACATCGCTAGTGTTTAGGAGCTTTATACACCACCAATGTCAAGGAACACCATACATCACCAGTGTTAAGGGCAACATACATCGCCATTGTTAATGTCACTACTGAAAAGGAGTACCATACACCACCAGTGGTAAGGAGGACCATACGCCATCAATGTTAAAGAACACCAAACACCACCAATGTTAAAGAGCACTATACATCAACAGTGTTTAGGAACATCATACATCAGCAGTGTTAAGGAGCACCATACTCCACCAGTGTTAAGAAGCACCATACACCATCAGTGATAAACAGCAACATAATACATTAGCAGTCTTAAGGAGCATCTTATATCACCAGTGTTAAGTAACACCATACAGTGTTAATGAGCACCATACACCACTAGTGTTAAGGACTACTATATACCATCAGTGTTAAAGAGTACTATGCACTATCAGTGTTAAGGAGCAACAGACAACAACAGTGTTAAGGAGCACCATACAACACCAGTGTTAATAAGCACCATACACCACAATAATTATGGATCACTATACACCGCCAATTTCAAGGAGCACCATACACGACAAAGGTTACGGTACACCATACACCACTAGTGTTAAGGAACACCACAAATCACCAGCCTTAAGGAGCACCATACTTGACTAGTCTTAAGGAGCATCATACAGCATCAGAGAATATAGCACAATACATCACCAGCGTTACGGAGCACCATACATCATCAGTGTTAAGAAGCATCATAAACCGCCTGTGTTAAGAATCACAACCTCACTAATGGTAAGGAGCACTATATTCCATCAGTGTTAAGGAGCACCATGTGCTATTACCGTTCAGGAGCCCTGTGCAACACTAGTGATATAAAGAACACCGTTCACCTCTAGGGTTAGAGAGCACTATACATCGCCAGTCTTAAGGAGCACCATACATCACCAGTGTTAAAGAGCAACATACAACACCAGTGTTAAGGAGCACCATACAACACCAGTGTTAAGGAGCACCATACGCCACCAGAGTTAGAAGGCATCATACACAACAGTGTTAATGAGTGCCATACTTCAGCAGTGTTGAGGAGCATCTTGCATCACCAGTGCTAAGTAACACCATACACCATCACTGTTAAGGTGCACCATACACCACCAGTATTAAGGAGCGCCTTACATCACCAGTGCCAAGGGGCACCATACACCACCAGTGTTAAGGAGCACCTTACGTCACCAGCGCCAAGGAACACCATACACCAACAGCGTTAAGGAGCACCTTAAGTCACCAGTGCCAAGGAGCACCATACAGCACCAGTATTAAGGAGTACCATACTTGACCAGTGTTAAGGAGCAACATACAGCACCAGAGTATAGAGCACCACACACCACCAGTGTTTGGGAGCAACATACACCACCAGTGTTAGAGAGCATCATACACCAACAGTGTTAAAGAGCAGGATACATCACCAGTGTTGAGGAGCACCATACTTCATCATTGGTAAGGAGCACCATACACCGCCTTTTTTAAGGAGCACCATACACTGTCAGTGTTAAGAAGCACCAGACACCACCACCAGAAACACCATACGTTACCATTGGTAGGGATCACCACAAACCAACAGTGTCAAGGAACACCATTGAACACCAGTAAGAAGCACCATACATCACCATTGGTAAGGATCACCACAACTCAACAGTGTCAAGGAACACCAATGAACGCCAGTAAGGAGCACCATACACCATCAGAGTTAAGGAGTATCATACACCAACATAATTAAGGACACCATACACTCACTGTTAAGGAGCACCATACACCCCAGTGTTAAGGAGCACCATACACCGCCAGTGTTAAGGAGCACCGTACACCACCACTGTTAAGGAGCACAATACATCACCACAGTTAAGGAGCACCATACATCACTACTGTTAATGAGAACCATACATCACCAATGTTAAGGAGCGCCATAAACGACCAATGCTAAGGAACACCATACAACACCAGTGCTAAGGAGCACCATACATCACCAGTATTAAGGAACACCATACATCATCTGTGTTAAGGAGCATCATGCATCACCATTGTTAAGGATCACCATACACCACCAGTGTTAAAAAGCACCTTACATCACTAGTGTTAAATATCACCATACACTACCATTGTTAAGGAGCACCACAAACCACCAGTGTTAAGGAACTCCATTGAACACCTGTGTTAAGGAACACCATACATCTTAAGAGTTAAGGGGTATCATACACCACCGTTGTTAAGGAGCACCATACACTATCAGTGTTAAGTATCACCATATACTGCCAGTTTTAAGGAGCACCATACACCGCCATTGTTAAGAAGCACCATACATCATCATTGTCAAGAAGCACCATACATCACCACTGTTAAGGAGCACCATACATCAATGTTAAGGAGCGCCATAAACAACCGATGTTAAGGAACACCATATAACACCAGTGTTAAGGAGCACCATACACTATTAGTGTTAAGTAGCACCATACACCGCTAGTGTAAAGGAGCACCATACACCGCCATTGGTAAGGAGCACCATACACTATGTTTAAGTAGCACCATACACTGCCAGAGTTAAGGAGCACCATACACCACCATTGTTAAGGAGCACCATACACCATCTCTGTTAAGGAGCACCATACATTATCACTGTTAAGGAGTACCATACATCAACGTTAAGGAGCGCCATAGACGACCAGTGTTAAGGAGCAACATACATTATCAGTGTTAAGGAGCACCATACACTGTCAGTGTTAAGTAGCACCATACACCGCCAGTGTTAAGGAAGACCATACACCATGGTGTTAAGGAGCACCATATCCCACCAGTGTTAAGGAGCACCATACATCACCAATGTAATGGAGCAACATACATAACCAGTCTTAAGGAGCACCACACATTACCAGTTAAGGAGGATCATACATCACCAGTGTTAAGGAGCAACATACAAAACCAATGTTAAGGAGCACCATATCCCACCAGTGTTAAGGAGCACCATACATCACAAATGTAAAGGAGCACCATACATCACCAGTCTAAAGAAGCACCATACATTACCTGTTAAGGAGGATCATACATCACCAGTGTTAAGGAGCACCATACGTCACCAATGTAAAGGAGCACCATACATCACCAGTCTTAAGGAGCACCATACATTACCAGTTAAGGAGGATCATACATCACCAGTGTTAAGGAGCATCATGCAAAACCAGTGTTAAGGAACACTATATATCGTCAGTGTTAAGTAACATCATACACCACCAGCGTTAAGGAGCATCATACACCACTAGTGGTAAGGCTATAAGTACACCCCCACCCAATGCCACAGTACTGGGATTAAGTGAAGCGACTTAAGATCTCAACACAAGAGAGTTTCCCCGCGTCGTATGGTGGCAACATTCGGAAAGTTTTTATGTTTACATCTTAAGACGTCAGCAGGCCTAGATTTGTTTTAAGCTCACAGTGTAAGAATCTTCAAAGTCTTATACTTTTGGTACTAAAGATGTTAAGTCTTATGTCGTGGACAATTGATAGGATGATGTGTCTTTCACTTGCTCCACTGGCAGGGTATCGTGCGTCTTACCCTTACAACACTGGAGGGTGATGTGTCTTGTGCTCAGACGACTGACCTGGTGTTTGACCAAACCCTAAAGAACTGAAACATATGCCAGGCCATCTTAACGAAGTCATACCTCGTGTTCAAGGGTTGTGCCGTCGTGCTTAAGGTCTTAATGTCGTGTTCAAGTGACCGTCGTGCTTAAGGTCTTAATGTCGTGTTCAAGTGACCGTCGTGCTCAAGGTCTTAATGTCGTGTTCAAGTGACCGTCGTGCTCAAGGTCTTATCGTCATGCTTAAGTAAGATGAGACTGAATGGTAGTAAGGCAAAGTGATGAGGGAAGCTTCAGGTTTTATGAAGTCATAAAATAATTTTGTGTCGAATGAAAGAACTGGTACAAACAGTGTTGGTTAACAGAATAGACTATGGTTATCTTATGGTTTATCATAATTCATTTATCTCCGTGGTTATCGTCCAGGTTCCCTCTAGTGGGTTAATGACACCTGGCGTCTAATGACGTTTGATGAGTGGTTCGCTAATAGGCTTTCGTATGATCGTTTCTGACGTCTCATTTTCATAGGATTACTTCAGGAACAAAGTTGTGACGGCTCCATTCACTTCGAGAAAGTTTAGTCAAATGCAAACCCCACGATTCATCCTCCTACATCGGCTTCACTGTACTCTTTCACTTTAGAGTTGTCCTCAACGAATTATTCTCATGCGAATGTTAGATTCATACATAGACAAAAAGAAATTCTTTTTCGATCCCGAAATTAGAATTGGTATATATCCATAGATGTGAACAATATAATATCTAATACTTACGTATTACGAGTGCATGTCAATCAGACACCCCAAGGGCCATAGGTCACACTCATCAGACGCCTTGTTTCACTGTATCAGAAAAAGCAAACTTTCATTTCCGTCTTCCATCAAGTTTCTACAACGAGACCTTCCACTCGAAAACAAAGATCACTTGAAAGAAAAATACTTAAAAGAACGTTATGAAACACATGCACTGATTTCTTCGTACAACCTGACTGGATGGGGATTTAATGTAAACCTACTCCCCAGCCCCAGGAGACGTGGTGATTTCCTGTACACCAGGCTCACTCGGGCTACTTCACCACTAACACGCGAGCTACGGACACACAGTGGCCTTGCTAGTGCTGGCGTATCTATCTCTTCCCTTTCGCGTCTAGCAGGTGACTGGCGCGCGGGACGCCACGCTGCCCACACCAGCTGACGGAGGGAGGAGCAGGGGGCGGGGGCGGGAGAGGGAGGGTCGCCCTTCTGTTGTGCGGTGAGCACTGTTATCTTTATCTGAAGGGAAAAGGGTTATTGTGTAATTAAACTAAATAGCCCAGTCTACTATATGTTCCTAATGAAATGGTTGAACAACATAAATACCAACAGTTTTAATCGTGAGAGTAGCTAATGAAGCACATGTGGAGATTAGATGGCGTAGATAAAGAGGGAAGAACCTTGTGTTTACAGACACGAGCGGTGAGATGATGAGGGAAGACACATGACACGTTATATGAAAATAATTGACAGATACATCCCACTGCCAACACTGTAGCCTATCCTCCGACACTATAGCCCATCCTCTGACACCAGCACATCCCATAACACTTTAGCCCATCCCCAGGACACCGAAGCCCATCCTCTGAAACTGTAACCCATCCCCAGGAAATTGTAGCCCTTCCTCTGACCATGTAAGCAATTCCCAAGAAATTGTAGCCCATCCTCTGACACTGTAGTCCATCCTCTGACACAATAACATTCCATAACACTGTATCCCATCCCCAGGACATTGTAGCCCAACCTCTGACACTACAATCCATCCTCTGACGCTGTAGCACATCATCTCACGCTGTAGCCCATCCTCTGGCACTGTAGCTCATCATCTTACACTAGCCCACCCCATAGCACTGTACCCCATCCTTAGAACACTGTAGCCACTCTCAAGGATACTGTATCCGAACCCCAGGAAACTATAGCCCATCCCCAGGATACTAGTGCGCATCCCAAGGAAAATGTACCGCATCCCCAGGACAGTGTACCCCATCTCCGGGACACTGTAGCCGATCCTCTGATACTGTATCCATCCTCGGAAAATGTAGCCCATCCTCTGACACAGTAGCCTATCGAAAAACACTGTAGCCCATCCCCAGGACGTTGTAGCCTATGCCCAAGGCATTCTAACCTCTCCTCTGACACTGTAGCCCATTCCCTGGAACTGTAGCCCATCCTCTGACACCATACCCAATCCTCTGACACTGAAACCATCTTCCGACACTTTAGCCCATCCTTAGACACTAGCTATCCCATGGCACCGTATCCATCCCTAGGGAAATGCAGTCCATCCCCATGATACTGTAGGCCGTCACCAGGATACTGTAGCCCATCCCCTTGATGCTCTAGCCCAACCCCAGGACACTGTAGCTCATCCCCAGGACACTGTAAAATCCTCTGATAGCGTGGCCCATCACCTGACAATGTAGCCCATCCCCTGACATTGTAGCCATCCTCTGACACTATAGCCTTTCCTCTGACACTCTAGCACATGCTTTGACATTGTATAACATCCTCTAACAATGTGGCCCAGTATCTTATAGAAGCCCATCCACAACACTGTACCCCATTCTCAGGACACTGTAGCCCAACATCAGGATACTGTACCCCATCCCCACGAAACTGCAGCCCGTTCCAGGGTAATATTGTCCATCCCGAGGACACTGCAGCCCATCCCCAGGACACTGTAGCACATCCTCTGACACTCTAGCCATCCCCTGAAACTGGCGCCCATCTTCTAACACTGCAACCCATCATCATGAAACTGTAGCCCAACCTCTGACAGTAAAGCCCATCGACTGACAGTGGAGCCCATCCTCTGACACTGTAGCTTAGCCTCTGACACTGTAGCCCAGCCTCTGACACTGTGGCCAATTTTTTGAGACTACAGCCCACCCTCTGACACCATAGCCATCTCCTGACACTGCCATCCTCTGACACTGTAGCCCATCTTCTGACACTAATAGCCAATCTTTTGACAGTGACCATCCTTAGACAATGTAGCCCATCCTCTGACACTAGCCCATCCCATAACACAATAGCCCACCCCAGGACACTGTAGCCCATCCCTAGGACATTGTAGCCCATCCTATGACACTGCAACCCATCCTCTGACATTATCCCATCCCAAAACAATGTAGCCCAACCCAAGGACACTGTAGTCCATCCTCTGAAACTGTAGCCAATCCTCTGACATTAGCCTATCCCATAAAACCGCAGCCCATTACTAGGACACTAAAGCCCATCCTCTAACACTGTAGTCCATCCACAAAACATTGTAGCCCATCCTCTGACACTGTAACAATCTTTTGACACTATAGCCCATCCTCTAACACTGTAGTCCATCCACTGACACAAGCCCATCCCAAAGCACTGTAACTTATCCCCGAGACACTGTAGCCCATCCCCTGACACAATAGCCTATCATCTGATACTGCAGCACATCCTCTGACACTCTAACCCATCCTTTAATACTGTACCTCAGCATCTTACACTAGCCCATCCTATAAAACTGTACCCCATCCTCAGGACACTGCAGTCCAATCCCAGGATATTGCATCCCGTCCCCAGGATACTTGAACTATATTCAGGACACTGTGACCCTTCCCCAGTACAACGTAACCCATCCCCAGAACACTATAGCCGTCCTCTGAATTTGTACCCCATCATCTAACACAATAGCTCATCCTCTTACACTGTTGCCCATCCTCTGTCACTAGTCCATCACCAGGGACACTGTAGCCCATTCCCAGGGCACAGTAACCCTTCCCCATGATACTATAGCCCATCCCCAGGACACTGTAGCCCATCCTCTGACATTCTAGCCATCCTCCGGAACTGGCGCCCATCTTCTGACACTGGAGCCCATCACAGAACACTGTAGCCCATCCCCAGGACACTATAGCCCATCCTCTGACAGTGTAGCCTATCATCTGACAGTGTAGCCCATCCTCTGAAACCGTAGACATCCTCTAACACTGTTGCCCGTCCTTTGACACTGCAACCCATCCTTTGACACCGTGACCATCCCCTGACACTGCCATCCTCTGACACTATAGCCTATCCTTTGACACTGCAGCACATCCTTTGACGCTGTAGAACATCCTCTAACAATGTAGCCTAGCATCTTACACTAGCCCATCCATAACATTATACTTCATTCTAAGGACACCGTAGTCCAATCCCAGGGCACTGCATCCAGTCCCCAGGATACTTGAAATATATTCAGGGTACTGTGGCCCCTCCCAAGTACAACGTAATCCATCCCCGGAACACTGTAGCCGTCCTTTGAAATTGTAGCCCATCATCTGACACAGTAGCTCATTCTCTTACACTGTTGCCCATCCTCTGACACTAGACCATCACCAGGACACTGTAGCCCATCCTCATGATACTGTGGCCCATCCCCAGGATACTGTAGGCCATCCCCGGGATACTGTAGCCCATCCCCAGGACACAGTAGTAGCCTTTCCCCAGGATACTGTAGCCCATCTAAGGACACTGTAGCCCTTCCTTTGACACTCTAGCCATCCTCTGAAACTGGCGCTCCTCTTTTGACACTGTAGCCCATCCCCAGGACACTGTAGCCCATCCCCAGGGCACTGTAGCCCATCCTCTAACAGTGTAGCCCATCCTCTGAGAGTGTAGCCCATCCTCTGAAACTGTAGACATCCTCTGACACTGTAGCCCATCCTTTGACACTGTAGAACATCCTTGACACTGTAACCATCCCCTGACGCTGCCATCCTCTGACACTGCAATACATCCTTTAACACTGTAGAACATCCTCTAACAATGTAGCCTAGCATCTTACACTAGCTCATCCATAACATTGTACCCCATCCTGAAGACAATGTAGCCCAAACTCAGGATACTGTACCCCGTTCCCAGGATACTGCAGCCAATGCCCATGATAACACAGCCCACCCCGAGGACACTGTAACCCATCCTCTTATATTAGGCCATCCATAACACTGTAGCCCATATCACGTAAACTATAGACCATCCTCTGATACTGTATCCCAACCTCTGACACTGTAGACCAGCCTCTGACACTGAACCGTCCTCTGACACAGTAGCCCATCATTTGACACTACAGCTCATCCTCTGACACTATAGCCATCTCCTGACACTGCCATCCTCTGAAACTGGCACCCATCCCCTGACACTGTAGCCATCCTTAGACAATGTAGCCCATCTGACACTAGCCTATCCCATAACACAATAGCCCATCCCAGGACACCGTAGCCCATCCTCTGATACTGTAGTCCATCTCTGACACTGTAGCCCATCCTGTGACATTGTAGCCCAAGCTCTAATATTACCCGATCCCGTAACAGTGTAGCCCAACCCAAGGACACTGAAGCCCATCCTCTGAAACTGTAGCCCATCCTCTGACACTAGCCCATCCCATAACACTGTAGCCCATCCCCCGGACACTGAAGCCCATTCTTTGACACTTTAGTCCATCCACAAAACATTGTATCCAATCCCCTGACACTGTAACAATCCTCTGACACTATAGCCCATCATCTAACACTGTAGTCCATCCTCTGACACAAGACCATCCCAAAGCACTGTAACCCATCTACAAGACACTGCAGCTCATCCTCTGACACAATAACCTATCGTCTAACGCTGTAGCCCATCCTATAACACTGTAGCCCATCCTCTAACAGTGTAGCTCAGCATCTTATACTAGCCCATCCTATAACACTGTACCTCATTCCAAGGACACTGTAGCCCAATCCCAGGATACTGCATCCCGTTTCCAGGATACTGTAGCTCATCCCCAGTACACTGTAGTCCATCCCCAGGACATTGTAACCCATCCTCTCACATTAGCCCATTCTTTGACACTGTAGTCCAACCTCTGACAATGTAGACCATTCTTTGACACTGTAGTCCAACCTCTGACAATGTAGACCATTCTTTGACACTAGTCCATCTCATCCTCAGGACACTGTAGCCCATCCCAAAAATAATGTAGCTAGTCCCCAGGATACTGTACCCCATCCCCAGGATACTTTCCGTGTCCCCAGGACACTGTAGCCCATCCCAGTATACTGAAGCCCATCCCTAGGACACTGTAACCTATCCTCTGACACTAGAGCCCATCATCTGATACTAACCATCCTCTGACTCTGCAACCCATCTTTTAACACTGTAGCCCATCCTCTGACACTGTAGATCATTCTCTGACACTAGCCCATCCCATAACACTGTAGCCAATCCCAAGGACACTGTAACCCATCCTTTAACTCTGTAGCCAATCCTCATCTCATAACACTGAATTCCAACCTAAGAACACTGTAGCCATTCCGATGAAACTATAGCCCATAATCTGACACAAGCCCATCCCACAACAATGAAACACTTCCCCAGGATACTGAAGCACATCTTCTGATACTGTCGCCCATCTGCCGTACATTGTAGCCCTTCCTCTGACACAGGCCCAGCCCAATACACTGCAACCCACTGTAGCCCGTCCTCTGACACAACAGCCTATCGTCTGACATTGTAGCACATCCTTTGACACTGTAACCCTTTCTCTAACATTGTATCCCAGCATCTTACAGTAGACAGTTCCATAACACTGTACTACAACCGCAGGACCCTGTAGCCTAATCCTAAGATATTGTATCCCATCCCCAGGATACTTAATCCATTGCCAGGATACTGTAGCCCATCCTCAGTACATTGTAGCCAATCTCCAGGACACTGTAGCCCATTCCCTTACATTAGCCAAACGCATGATATTGTAGACCATATCAAGGATACTGTAGCCCATCCTGTGGCACTTTAGCCCATCCTTTTACACTAGACCATCTCAAAGATGCTATAGCCCATCCCCAGGAATATGTAGCCCATCTACAGGATACTGTACCCCAACCCCAGGACACTGTAGCCATACTCGGAAACTGTAGCCCATCCTCTGACACTGTAGCCTATCTTTTGACAATGCAGCCCATCCTCTGACACTGTAGCCATCCTCTAACACTGCCATCCTCTGGCACTGTAACCTTTCCTCTGACACTGTAGCCCATCCTTTGACACTGTAGCCATCCTCAGACACTGTAACCCATCCTCTGACACTATCCTGTCGTATAACACTGTAGCCCATACCCAGGACACTTTAGCCCATTCTCTGTCACTGTAGCCCAATCTCTGACACTGTAGCCCAGCCTCTGACATTGTACCCCATCCTTTGACAATAGCCCGTCCTAAAACACTGTATCCTGACCCCAGACACTGTAGCCCACCCCTAAGATACTGTAGCCAATCCTCTGACACTGTAAGCCATTCTCTCACATTAACCTATCTCATAACACTGTAACCAATACCCAGGACACTTTAACCCATCCTCCGACACTGTATCCCATCTCTGACGATGTAGCCCATCCTTTGACACTTGCCCATCCCCAGGACACTGTAGCTTATCTAAAGGGTATTGTAGCCCACCCCCAGGATACTGTAGCTCATCCCCAAAACAATGTAGCCCATCCCCAGGATACTGTACCCCATCGCCTGACACTGCAGTCGATCGTGTGACACTGTAGCCATCCTTTGATACTGTAGCCCATCTTTTGACACAGTAGCCCATTACATAACACTGTAGCCCATCCCCAGGACACTGTAGCCCATCCTCAGGATACTCTAGCCCATCCCAGGACATTGTAGCCCATCCCAGGACATTGTAGCCCATTCAAGGATACTGCAGGCCATACCTAGAACACTGAAGCCCATCTTCTGACACTGTAGCCCATTCACAGCACCTTATCACCCATCATATGACTTTGTAGCCATCCTCTGACAAAAGCCCGTCTCATAACACTGTAACCCATCCACAGGACACGGTAGCCCATCCTCTGACCCTATAGCCCATCCTTTGAGACTGCAGCCCATCCTTTGACACCATGTCAATCTCCTGACACCACCTTCCGGACAATGTAGCCCATCTTTTGACACTATAGCCCATCCTCTGTCACTGTACCCATCCTCAGACACTGTAGTTCATCCTTTGACAATGCAGCCCAACCTCTGACACTAAAGCCGTCATCTGACACTCCAGTCCATCCTCTGACACTGTAGCCCACCTTCAGGCAATGTAGCCCATTCTCTGACACTAGCCAGTCCCATAACACAATAGCCCATCCTTTGACACTGTAGCTCATCCTCTGACACTAGCCCATCCCATTGTACTGTAGCCAATTTCTAGGACACTAAAGCCCATCCTCTGACTCTGTAGCCCATCCACAGGACATTGTCGCCCATCCTATGACACTGTAAACATTCTCTGACACTATAGTCCATCCTCTGACACAGCAGTCCATTCTCTGACACAAGCCCATCCCATAACATTGTAACCCATCCCCAGGACATAGTAGCACTTCCTCTGATATTATAGCCTGTACTCCGACACTATAGCACATCCTTTGACAGTCTAACCCATCCTCTGACACTGTAGCTCAGCACCTTACACTAGCCCATCCTATGAAACTGTACTCCATCCTCAGAACTCTGTAGCCCAACCCCAGGATACTGTACCCCGTTCCCAGGATACTGTAGCCTATCCCAAGGATAATGTAGTCGATCCCCAGGACACTGCAGCCCATATCCAGGACACTGTAGCCCATCCTCTCACATTAGCCCGTCCCATAACATAATGTAGTCGATCCCCAGGACACTGCAGCCCATACCCAGTACACTGTAACCCATCCTCTGACACTGTGGCCAGACTCAAACAGTGTAACCCATCCTCTGACACTAGCCCATACCATAACACTGCAGCCGGTTACCCAGGACACTTTGGCCCATCTTTTGCCACTGTTGCACAATCTCTGACACTATAGCCCATCCCTTGACACTAGCCCATCCGATAACACTGTAGCCCACCCCCAGGACACTGTAGCTCATCTAAAGGATATTGAAACCTATCCCTAAGTTACTATAGCCAATCCCCAAGATACTGTAGCCCATCTCCAGGAAAATGTAGCCCATCCCCAGGATACTGTACCCCATCTCTGACACTGTAGTCGATCCTCTAACACTGTAGCAAACCTCTGAAAATGTAGCACATCATATGAAGCAGTAGCACATCATCTGAAACAGTAGCCCATCCCCAGGACATTGCAGCCCATCCCAACGATGCTGTACACCATCCACTGGATACTCTAGCTCATCCTCATAATACTGTAGCCCATCCCTAGGAAACATGTAGCCCATCCTCTAACACTGTAGCCCATCATCTGAGACTGTATCCATCCTCAGACACTGTAGCCCATCCTCTATCACTAGACCCTCCTATAACACTGTAGCCCATCTAAAGGATATTGTAGCTCAGCCTCAGGATACTATAGCCAATCCCCAGGATACTATAGCCTATTCCCAAAAAAAGGTAACCCATCCACAGGATACTATGCCCCATCCCCAGTACACTGTATCCGATCTTCTGACACTGTAGCCATCCTTTGAAAAAGTAGCCCATCCTCTGACACTGTAGCCCATCACATAACACTATAGCCCATCCCCACGACTCTGTAGCCCATCCCAAGGATGCTGTAGGCCATCCCCAGGGTACTGTAGCCCATCCCAAGATAATGCATCCCATCCCCAGAACACTGTAGTTCATTCTCTGACAGTGTAGCGGATCCTTTGACACTGCGGCCCATCCTCTGACAATGTAGCCATCCACTAACACTGCCGTCATCTAACACTGTATCCAAACCTATGACACTGAAGAGCATGCTCTGGCACTCTAACCATCCTCAGACACTGTAGCC
Organism: Panulirus versicolor; assembly: GCA_032361705.1. Classification (NCBI taxonomy): domain Eukaryota; kingdom Metazoa; phylum Arthropoda; class Malacostraca; order Decapoda; family Palinuridae; genus Panulirus; species Panulirus versicolor. The sequence continues at coordinate 2,403 of JAUUDZ010045059.1, read as the reverse complement.
CATCCTTTGACACCAGTCCATCCCATAGCACGGTAGCCCATCCTAAGGACAAGGTGATCCATCCACAGGATACTATACCCCATCCCCAGTACACTGCATCCCATCATCTGACAATGTAGCCATCCACTGACACTGCCCTCATCTAAAACTATGCCAACCTCTGCCACTGAAGAGCGTGTTTTGACACTCTAGCCATCCTCAGATCCTGTAGCCCATCCTCTGACACTAACCCATCCCAAAACATTTTAGTCAGTCCCCAGGACACTGTAGTCCATCCCCAGGACACTGGAGCCCATCCTATGACACTGTAATCCATCCACAAGACATTTAGCCCATACTCTGACACTGTAGCCATCCCTGACACTATAGCCCATCCCCTGACGCTGTAGTCCATCCTCTGACGTAAGCCCATCCCAAGGATACTGTAATAAATCCCCAGGATATTGTAGTCCCTCCTCAGGACACTGTAACCAATCCCTGGGATATTGTAGCCTAGCAGCAGGATACTGTAGCCCACCCTCCAGGATATTGCAGCCCGTCCCCAGGATATTATAGCCCATTACTAGGAGACTGTAATCTGTAGACTGTAGACAATCGTCAGGATATTGTAGCAAAATCCTATGACTCTGTAGCTCCCCCAAGGATACTGCAGCCTATCCCAAGGACACTATATCTAATCTCCCAGGATATATTAGCCCACCCAAGGACAGTACAGCTAATCCCCAGGATATTGTAACCAATCCCCAGGATACTGTAGCCCATACCAAGGATATTCTAGCCCATACCCAGGTCACTGTAGTCCATCCAGATGACACTATAGCCCATCATGGGATACTCTAGCCCATCTCCAGGATATTTCAGCCTTCCCTAGAATACTCTAGCCCATACATAGGGCACTGTAGCTTAACCCCAGGATATTGTAGCTCATCCTTAGGATATTGTAGCCCTTCCACAGTATACTGTAGCCTATCCTCAGGACACGATTAACCCATCCCCAGGATATAGAAGCCCATCCCTAGGACAATGTAAACCATCCCCAGGACACTGTAGCCCATCCCAGGATACTGTGGCCCATCCCCAGGACACTTTGCTCCATCCCCAACATATTGTAGCCTGCCCCATTTCAATCTAGCCCATCCCCCAGGACACTGTAGCCTATTCCCAGGACACTTTAGTCTATACCCAGGACACTGTAGACAATCCTCAGGATCTTGTAGCACATCCCAAGGACACTGCAGCCAATGCCTGTAAGACTGTTACTCAACCCTATGATACTGTAGCCTATCCACTGAATATTGTAACCCATCTCTAGGACACGACAGGCTATTATCAGGATATTGTAGCCCATCCCCAGCACAATGTAGCCCATCGCCAGGACACTATAGCCCACGCCAAGGATGCTGTAGCCCATCCCAGGATATTCTAGCCCTTCCCAGGACACTACAGCCCATCACTAAGATACTGTAGCCCATCCCAAGTACAATTTAGACCATCCGAAGGACACTGTAGTCCATTCCTAGGATGTTGTACACCTATCCCAGGATGTTAGAGTCCATCCCCAGGACACTGTAACCCATTCCCAGGAAAATGTAGCACTCTTCAAAGCACTGTAGCCCATCTTTAGGAAACCTAAGCCCATCTACAAGACACTGTATTCCATCCCCCAGCTCTTTAGCATGTCCAAGAACACTGTAGCCCATCTCCAGGACATTCTAACCTATCTCTGGGATAATCTAGCACATCCCCAGGATAATGTAGCTCATCCCCAGTACATTGTAGCTTAAACAAAAGACTCGGTAGCCCATCCCCAGGACACTGTAGACAATACTCGGGGTTTTTTCGCCCATCCCTAGAATACTGTAGCCGACCAACGGATATTATAGCCAAAGGAGACTATATGCAATCTCAGGATATATTAACCCACCCCAGGCCTATGTAGCTAATCCCCATGACATTTTAGCCCATCCCAAGGTTACTGTAGCCCATCCCAGGGGACTATATACAATCTTCAGGACACTGTAGCATATACCTATGATAATGTAGCCAACCCTAGGATATTCTAACCTATACCTAGGTCACTATATCCAATCCCCAGGCTATATTATCCCACCTAAGGACAATGTAACCAAGCCCCATGATAATTTACCCCATTGCCGGTTAAAGTAGCGCATCTCCAGGATATTTTTGCCCATCCAAAGGACATTGTAGCCCTCCCCACGATATTGTAGTACATTCCCAAGACACTATACAATATCCTAAGGAGACTATAGTTCATCTTCAGGACATTGTAGTCCATTAAAAGGATTGGTTTGGGAATATCTTGTAAATAAAATCAGAGCTTGTTGAGAGGACAAGGGTTAAAAAAGGGGTTGCACTACTCCTGAAGCAGGGATTGTGGGAGCA
>JAUUDZ010045058.1:16114-34458 GCA_032361705.1 Panulirus versicolor | reverse complement strand
GCCACTTTCTTTTCTACATTTCCCATTCATTTGCACTACTATGCAAAAATTGTCTAAAAGCCTCTCTCTTCTCTTTCACTAACAATCTTTATTCTTCATCCCACCACTCACTACCCTTCTGAGCCTTTGAGGAGGATGAGCACTCCCCGCATGACCCCTTCTTCTGTTTCCCCTTTTATAAAGTTAAATACAAGGAAGGTAGGGTTTCTATATTTATATATCATCATTACTGAGAAGTTCATTGTACACTGCATAACTCAAAGGAAGGGAAGGACCTCTACCACTTTCCCCATTATTATTATTATCATTTTCTTTTTATTTTACTTTGTCGCTGTCTCCCGTGTTAGCGAGGTAGCGCAAGGAAACAGATGAAAGAATGGCCCACATTCCCCAGATGGTGCTCTTACTTAAAGACAATGGGTCCATAGTGAATCCTGAAATACCACAGATATAAACATCGAGTAAACCTGGTATGGGACATCCACAGAACAAGATTTTAAATGGGGAACAGTAGTTAGGCTATGACATCATGTTAAAATGCTTAAGTCAAAAAATATCTTGCAATATTTTGGAGGGAAAAAATCTAAAGTTATTTTTTTTCTACATCTCTCACAACTACAGGTCATGCATTATTATTCTTGAATGTTATAATTGACAAAGAATCACTCTATGAGACATTGTTACTTGGGAGTTTCCTACATTTCAATGTAAATAAAAGAAATCCACAAAAGTAATAACTACTCTCAAAACTAAGGTAAAAAAAAGAAAACCTACCGTCATACCACCAGCCATGTAGCGCTCTAAACGCTCTACCTGCCTCTGACAGTGAGGCACACTTGAGGTAAACACAGCCCTCTCGTGAACTTCGATCTACTGCTACATGGACAATGCTAATCCCTTCACATTTTTCTAGTATGCTGTCTTGGATTCGTGAGGGCCAACTATCACCAAACTCTCTGGAAATTTGGTAAAAGGAAATCTTGCAAGCAAAATCAGATAGTAAGAGCAAATCAACACATATCTAATTACCACATTTTTCAACTTTAGTTTGTTGTAAGGTGACAACATTAATCACTTTGGAGATGACAATATTGTATCATCTTTATGCACCTGGTATATTATTCAGAAAGGTCAAAATATGAAAAACATTTTTTTTCAAGGGGTAATATTATGTGAACACCTACTTCTAAAAGTTCTTCTCTGTAGAAATACTAACCTAAATCCTACTTTGTACTAGAACATACAGTACTTCCACATCTTGGAAAAAGAGTAAAAAACAATGAATACAATATAAACAATGAATTAATGCATTCTCAGTTCTCATATTTCTTTGAAGACATTTGGGAAAACTATTTCTAAATCAACTTAGTAATCATAGAAAGGTCAAGAAGTAAACTATACTTACACATCACAGTCGAACATATTCCTAATTTTGAGGCAAGAGGTAAGAGAAACATTGGGAACATTATGTGGTCCATGAGTATCAAAGGCTGGTCCCTGCCACATCTTGGCAGGGGGACGTCTCACACTGCCATCGGCTCCTGGTGAGTTGCTTGGTGAATGTGGCACACCAGAAGCCCAACGCCAAACCTCACAATCTTCTCCCCCAACATTCTGGATTTCACGTCGTATCTACAACAGGATGAGGTTATGACAACAATAAAACTGTTTTATGGGCACTGGACATTGATATGAAGGTCTCCCTCACTTACACTGAATTCACATGTTCATTATTTACCAAGTGCTATCTAAATTCACTTATACAAAGCTCAGGTTAGGTTTGGACTAAGAGTGATTCAACGCATTAAAAGACTATGAAATTACGATCATGAGAACAATAAATAAAACATAGTAAACAATGAGAGCTACAATAAATACAGTTAATAAACAAATAGGAAAGGCAGGAGCCCTCCTCCCCAGACACTCAAACAAATAAAAAAAATTTTTACATTCATCTGAAAGTGATGGACTAACAGTAAATCCTGTCAAATTAATATTACTGGTAATATAATTAAAATATGGTAAATAATGAGATAAATATAGTAAACAAACTAATATGGAAGTCAGCTTTATTTTCAGTGTAAGCTGCAATGACATGGGCAAATGAATGCCCTAATCACAGCCATTTATCTAGGTTTCTTCTGTATATTACTTAACAAACTATACCACCTCTATCAATTTCAAATTACAGCCCCTTCAGCATTCCTCTCATCATAAAAAAAATCTATTTAACAAATACATTAAAAACGCACCCTAGACTCATACTGGTCAATGAACTGCACAGCATTTTCCCACAAGTTCTTCTTCGTTCGACGGTCTCTTGGGCTGATGAGGGAGTCTCGTACATGATTAACTGCAACATAATCTTTTCCTCCAGGACCACCAACTCCTCCTAACACCTCTAAAATTTGTTCTATTAACTCGTAAACCTGAAATACACAGAAAAAACAACATTTAACATTACACTGAAAAAGTTAAAAAACACTTATACAAAAACTTCATACATAAGCAGAACACCCATTTCAAAAAATTGGTTTCACTGAAGAGACAGCTGAGATAAAGGGTCAAAGTGTGCAGTACATGTTGACTTACAGTACACTGTGACTTATTATAGCAGTCAAACCCAAACCACTCCAATACCATTCCTAACTATAAGAAACCCATTTCAAGTTGGAATGTCAACTGAGGTCCTAGATAAAAAAAAAAAAATTTAGATGTTAATACACTGAAAGGCAGCCAGCTATCTCAGCAAGTTTAGAGCACAAAAGCCAGACCAGGTATTATTACCAGAAAGGGGAAACATTAGTTACAGGCAATCTTCAAACCTTGTTCGTACATAAATATTTATGTAACACTATCAGTACTAGAAAGCACTCATGAGACCAGAAATAATAAAATGGAAAGGGAGACGAGTACACTAAAGTAGATACTATATCTTCATACAACTACCAGCATTCTCCAGCTATATAATGGTACTTATCTACAAGACATGAGAATACGGCAGGTACTTAACATCTTTCAAATTCTGGGCTACCTACCAAACCAAGAAAACTAAAAATGAAGAATCATATTAGTTGAAAGGAAGACCTAAATCCACATTCAACTCATGAACTGGCATAAGGAAACTTTGAATGAATGGATAAAATAAAGAATTTGTTGACAAATCTTCAGATACATTACTTCACAATAGACGGACAACTTACTTCTTCATAACTCGTAGACTTTCCTGCAGTGAGCACTATACATGAGCACTAACTTTTGGCAAATTGGTAGTAGTAATAGATGGGAGTAGGTGGTAGGAACATTTGGCAGGAATATTAGGTAAAAATAGATGTAGGTTGGAACATAAGGTAGTATTAGTCAATAAGATAATCAGGTAGGAGCCTCTACAAACACTGTGCTATAATTGCCCTCTGCCAGTGGCCTGTTACGGGTAACGCACTAAAGGCTAAAAGGGCAGTAAGAAGGTTCACCAGTTATGGAGACACTTTTGCCATGGCCACCCTCTTCATGAAGATCCCGGAGGGAACCGGTGGCATTAGAAATATAGGTAGATAGATGTACAATGTAAATCTGAATATGACTCTTTAATTGCTTTAAAGGGTGCATTTTGAGTTTTAGCAAAATCTCTGTCAAGACCTAGAAGGAAAATGCCCACCAGTAATCATAGTATTACACACAAACATCTTGGTTATGACAAAATATTTTTTATAACTGATCGATGTGTCCTGTGTTAGCAAGGCAAGGCTAAGAACATACAAAGAAAGGCCACAATTGCTCACATCCATTTTCATGAAAAGGGAATATGTGGAAGGGGGAAAAAATTCACTCCGAGTCTATCAATAAAAGAAATGTTCTAATTTTCCTGTCAACTTTACCTCTTATCATGACACTTCACATCATATCATAAAAGGGGAATAATGCAATGCAGTCTTGGTATAGACTTAAAAACTTTGAGCTTTCAGAAAGATTCTGAAAAAAAACCTATTTACTTGAAAATTTTCAAAAAAAAAACATGAAAATCCCATAGTTATACCCTTTTCTATGTTTTCAGCAAAAGCTGTGCTCATTTCAAACGTTGATAATCTCCACATGTTCTTACTGTCAACATCCCAACTGCAATGCTCAAAACATTTGCAGAATTAAATTTTTTCAATTCTGTATAAATAAATTTCAAAAATTTCTATATCATACATGACACTAATGGATTCTTTATCATTCCTGATAGTGTGAGTAAGGCTGTTTACACTGCATCTTCTCTAAAAGTAATAGCAGTGACATTCCTTCATTTCTTTGTAACAGTAACTGACATGAAATGGGCATAACATGCCCCAATCAAAGGCCATGCTGAGTGAAAGATAAAAGTGAGAGAAATAAAAAGCACAAATTAATCTGGGCTCTGCAGGCATTTGTAGACCTGACTCTTGAAAATCCCAGGATATAGGAGAAGGAATGATAAAAAGAGGAAGAGAATTCCACAGCTTAGCTATTCAAGGGTAGAAGGAGATATAACATTCAATCCTCGACTGGCTGGTCTCCACACATAAAAGGGGGAAGCAACACCCAAACGTGAGCCTTAAGACAAGCCTTTGGAGTGTGGGCAAACAGACAGCTCATGACAAGAGAGGCCAAAATAATATCCACAGAATAAAGAAAACGTAGCAGATCAAAGTGTACAAAAAGGGATGGTTGAATAAAGGTGATGTCAAGAGAATTAATGAGACAGAAAGCTTCTGATTCTACTTCAGTTAATAGTGAAGGACAAACCAGCCCAGAAATGTGAGCAGTACTCCATACAAAGGCAATTAAAACTTGAAGATAAGAAATAGCTGCTCTCAAGAGAAATATTTATGACACCTGTATAAAACCCTCAGCTTCAGGAAAGCAGATTGTGATGCTGATGTTTAACTATTTGTGGATTACCATGGATTACTGGAAGGCAGTTCTTTGGCATTTGTGGGGTTTGATCTGTGTACATGTTTCATTCTCTGTGTGAACATAATAAAAGTAAATATGCATATTTACCTGTTGTTTTTCTTCCTCTGCTTTTCGCTTGTGATATCGGACACAGTAGAATGCAAGCCAAGCTGTAAAAATAACTGGAAAAGAAAAATATTGCATAAATTACCATTAATTCATATTTCATCTTCTGCAAACTTATCTAAATCAATATCACCTACATCTTAAAACTACAGCTCATCTTTTACTGTTCTACTATTCCAATGGTTAAATTCATCCTATTTAACTGGGTTAATTAACAAACTATCTATTTATCTATATCTCTGATGTCTGCTTCAACAGGAACTCCCTCAAAGGGGTGGCCATGGCAACAGTCTCAGTAACTGAAGAACTCCAGTGCCGCTTCTTAGCCCTTAGTAACTCACCCTTAACAAGCCACTGGCTGATGGCAAGTGCAGCACAGTGTTTGCAGTAGCTCCTACCTAATGTTCCTAATGACTACTTCTAACTAATGCTCTTACCTACTACTTCTACCTAATAATCCTGCCTAAATGTTCCTACCTAGTACTTCTATCTCCTGCTACTACCATTTTACCAAAAGGTAGGCCTTGCACACACTGCTCACTGCAGGAAAATCTAGAGTTACGAAGTGTCATCAAGTATTACATAAGACAAAGGAGAGATTGTATGTTTGTGGACACAATGCCAGTAGTTCACATGTTAGTGAGGCAGAAAGAAAAGACAGCTACCTGGGTCAGAGGAGTGCAACTTGACAACCACTAAAGTGCAGGCTCACTTTGCAGATGTCACTAACCTTCCTGATACCTAGGTGGGTAGTACTGGTAATAAACCTCCCTCTTTGTTGGATGCCTACCGACAAACCATCAGAAATTGCTATATGTGTAGAATTATGCTTCTGTGTATCCAGCATTCTAATGCAAGAAATTCTGCAGTATAACTCACAATGGTTTTTGAGGCATTGTTGCCTGACAGCTCAGTCTGGGACCAAGCTGTTTTGCTATTCCTTTGATCAATCAAATTTCCAAGGCAACAGCCCATAGATCTAGAAACCACGGTTTTAGATACATTTCTACACGTACCACAATTAATACAAATGATTATTCTCTTAGATAGATGGTGGTATATAGACAGCACACTCAAGTCGAATGAAAATCCACAATACTGTCTTTCACACCTACTCCAGTAAAATCCTTACTGCACCACTTTAGGCAGCTTTAGAAAGTTCTCATTATGCTTATAATTTTCACACATTCGATATTTCCCACATGAGCATGGTAGTATCCACAAGAGATGACTGAGCCTTAGAAGGTAAAAAAAAATCCTCATTTGGTTCTATCCTCTGTTCCTTCTTTTTGAAAGTGATACACAATGGGAAGATTCCCAACTGACGGGAGATACATCGGTAGTATTTCTTGTCCCCGAACCCTATGGATAAAATATGATCAAAAACTAAACCCGTGCATTTGTTTTATGACAGGTGAGATGGCAAGGAAAACTGAATGCCTTAATCTTGGTGATCTCATATAAGTTACATGCATAATCATTTCCCACCCCAGGAGTCCCTTCTTTCTTCATGGGGATCCCACAGCACTCAGGAAACCAGCCATATCCACCCTACGAAACCACAACATAAACAGTAATGATGTATGCACATCTAGGTGGGGAGCATCTATGTGGGGAGCGCGTAAATGAGCAGTAGGTGTTCACCGTCTTCCTTGCGATAGCTGCATCACAGGCATGAAGGGTCTTGGGATATGATGAATCAGTGTTTGTAGTGTTACAGGGAGGGGTGATGTCTTGAGTGCAGACGTGAGAGTGTGATTCATGTATGTCTGGAGATTGTCATTTCAGGTGGGTGTAAGTATGGTTTGGTGGTGTTTAAGACTGAGTAGAGAGGGTGGTTGTTTAATGCTTGTTGAGTCATGTCAGTATGTATGTGTTTTGTTTGTTATCATTGTTGGGGGGGGGGGGGTTAGGGCGTAGAGGTTGCTGATGTGTCAGACAGGAATAAGTTTTTCATTTCTATTTAAGGTTTGGTAACCAGTTAGCTTTTGTAAGACATTCATGACCTCTCCTTTTTCACCAAACCACTTGCCATGACTCTCTCGTTTTACATACCTTTACATCCCAAACCCTGCACCTGCCACCCTATCATCAGCTCCTTAAAATTCTCACTCCATCTCCTCTTTGCCTGTTACCATTATCCCATCTGCTCCCATTTGTTCTCCTGACAGCATTCACCTCTTTTTAAAACATTTTCTTATTCTTCCTGAAGTCTGCTGAGGCTCTCTCACCCCAACTTGAACTGCTTCTTTTTTTAGCCCTCCACCTACCTCTTGACCTTTCGTACATCTCTTAATCACTTGCAGTCCTTCAGTGCAGATAAAACCCATACCACTCTCTTTCCTCTTTCACTAAAAGCTTTAGTTCCTCATCCCACTACTTTCTTACCCTTTCTCATAAGCCTATATCCCAACTTCCATATATCACAAACTTCTCTCACACACATAAGCACTGCGACCCTGTATACTTCTCATTCCTTAACCACTCCCCTAGTTAGTTTACTTTCACATTTTGCTGTTCTTCACCTGATCTCTCTCTCTCTCTATCTTCTCACACAAGGCTCTTCCAAGCTCAATCACTTTCACCATACTTCTTCCCACTCATATCATTTCCTCTTTTCCTGAAGTCTCTGCAAACTTCACCCTCACCTTCATCAGGAAATGATCAGGCATCTCTACAGCTACCCCTCTCAACACATTTACATCCAAAATTAGCTCTTTTGCACATCCATTATTGAGAAAATAATACATTAATGCCAGCTTACTAATCAACCCTAACACACATGAATACTCACTTATGTATGCCCATAAATCCAGCTATCCCAATCATAATTCCTTTTACAACAGACAACTCCACAAACGATTCACCATTTTCATTCACAAACACTATGTACCTCATGCCCCATAATACACTCACAGCATTCAAATTACCCAAAACTATTACTCAATTTCTCACATGAAAATTAGTGATGCACTCACTCAGCTCTTTAAAAATGCTCACCACTCTTCCTCACTTCTCTCAATACCAGGTCCATAAACACCAAGAGACTTCTTCCATATTTTCATTTACAACAGGGATCTTGTTCTCCCACATTATACCATCAATTCCACACTGCCCAAATTAAAGGTTGAAGTTGATACACTGTAAATGAAAAGTAATCTCTGAAGACGGTATATCATCATCAATGGATGGAAAGGAGTTCAGTTTTGTGAAGGTCTTTTTCACTCCAAGTCTTTCATTTAGCTGCTCCTGCATAGAGTGAAGCTTTTAAGCTCCAAGAACCCCATAAAATGGGTACTGGAGTTGTATAATTAATTGTGTAAGATTGTTGAAATACATAATCTACTGTATGCACAGTGACCTCTTACACAATAATTCATCATATAACATTCTAAAATAATTCTTAGGTCATAAGTATATTCAAGATACCTTATGTATCGAAAACCCTCATCTGAAAAAGAAAGGCAAACTGAATTTAAACTGGGGAGTTCAAATATTACCTTATTTGCTTGAATGATAATGTTACACCTACCTGTAATAACACCCATCGCTAAATAGATGAATGAGTAAATGGCTGCAGTGATATGGCATAAAATGTAAGTCGGCTGTGAAGACAAAGATATGCCCAGTAGTTCATTCTCCCCTCCTCTGACAGCCTCAAGACCCCAATGACTATTCAATTCTGTCAACTTGCCCAGGGAATGGATGCCCTCAGTGATGTGTGAAGGTTTCTGAAAAAAGAAATTCAATAACATCTATACAAAAAAGATGCATCATATACCATCTCCATCAAAACTTAAAAGTTACAACTTAGCAGTTTCTTTCAAAAGTAAAATATCTTTCCATCATATTCTTGTTGACAAAAATTAATGTTAAGTGTTTCCTCCATTACATATCACCCAAAAAGGTAAATCAGTTATCATAAAGCTATTAGAAACATGGTTCTGTAGTGATGAAAAACTTTCCTAGGTAAGTAAATGATGCTCAAACAGACCCAGTGGCATTAGATTAAGCAGCACATTCGGAGATAAATATCTAGAGTTAAAAACCACTCATCAATAATTTCGTAATTCACTTTCAATCCTTTGTGGTCCAACCACTAATATCAGCACCCCTGCTGCCATCTCTATCTGGGTACGGTGATTCAACATAGTATACCCTTGGCTAACCGACAAGCTTCTTTCTTTTTATTTTTTTTCTTCTTTTCCAAGCCTGATATATTGACCCAAGGACCCAAAACATGTAATCCAGATAATCAATTTGTGGATGCTACTTGCTCAACCAAACCTAAGCAAAATCAGTCTTCAATGTAAAATAATAAAAACTAAGAAACCAGATATTTACAGTCTGGAGACTTTCCTTTGCTGAGGATAAGGATTAACAATGCCAGTTCACTAACTGATGCCTTAATATTTGAGATACAAGCCTTTCTATAAGTTTACAGTTAAGGCACAAGATTTCCAGCCCAGTTATTCAGTCTGACAACATCCAAAACTGACATGCCCATCCATTAAAGATTCCCGCTGAAATGGCAAATGAGTTTCTGAATAGTAAATTCAAGGCAAAAGGTGTTCCATGTTCTTCTCAATTACTTCTATGATTTCTGCCCTTACTCTTCCTCTAATAATGGGACAGTGATGAGCATAGTGAAGCTGAGGGAGTACTATGATGCTGGTAACCTGAATATATGTGAAGTGAAAAGGCCGATGCCAACATGAGCACTTCACTACATCTATAATCATCAAATACTACCTTAGTCTAAATTATACTTGTTGGAATATGAGACTGAAAAATTATGGGAAACATTAATAAATGTACACTAAATCACTTACATATATATATATATATATATATATATATATATATATTCATTTACATATATTACAAAAATCTTTTAACTTTTAGAATCTGAAAAACCTCACTGGAAAGACTAATATATATATATATAACCCATATGATACATCGAAAACTACTCAGTCCCAAGGAATTTAGACGAGAGATCTTCAAACTGTACTACAATCTATGAATAAGCTTCAAATTACATATTCAACTCCTGCACATGCCTAACTCATAAGGGATGCCCCGTTCTCCTAGCTAGAAATCAGTACTACTTCATAAAATCACTCAATTGTGTTCCACTGGCTGTAAACTGGTGTCCTTTGGTGGACAATGTGTTATGGGAACTAATACAAAAAATACATACAATAATAATAATGAATTTACTTCTTGCTTAAGGTGGTTTTCAGATGTTCACATTATGCCTATGCTACTAGATAAAGTTACACGTAATACAGAAGTAAAACTATAAGTAACCTAAGAAATTTTGGAAGCATAATGACAAGCCATTACAGTTCACCAATTGCAGTTATCAATCAAATATCCTGTAAAATAGTCATGTACCAATAATCACTGATATACCTTAAATAATACCTATCTTTTGTTGTATCAAAATGCAGAGAAACATACTTTTCTTTTACTTATAATAAAGTTCTTTCCATTTGCTCAGTGAAGTGAAAGAAACCTTCCTGCACAGACATGTGAAATGAAAAAATATACATTCTAAAGGTTATCTAAATGTTCACAGACCATTTTTCATTTGAAAACTTCATCATAAGAATGTAACATTCTTTGATCAGACCTTAGAGGGAAAGTATTGCAAGTAACGTACCTCGACTCCCAAATCAAAATACTCCTCAAATGACAACACGTCATTTCTAGATGAAACAAACTAGTGTATTTATATCTTAATGTAGTGAAACAAAGAACTTGAGACTATTAGGAATAAAACCTAGGTTCATTTGTGAAACCAAACATTCACTGTAAGACCAAAACTGTGCTTAACAGTTAATGAGTCAAAAGAAATACTATTTTCATTTCCTCTTACCTATTTTTCTCTCTCATCTTCCCTTTAGCAATGGGAATAACATTCTTTTGTTATATACTAATGCTGTCCCAGCCACAAGCAACTGTGTCTAATGTGAGATAACTAGACCAACAAAAGAGATTTTAAATATTCAGAAGTATATTAAACCAACTACAAAACATTGTAATGATGATTTTATTGGCATAAGTCTTTGCATACGCCATCTCAATACATATTAAAAAAGAAATCTGAATAAAGCGCAAGAAGCTTTTTCTAGGGATAACCAATAAAAACAAAAACAAATTACAGAATAACACATACAGAAAGTATATGCATGAATAGAAAAAACTATTGGAACAACTAAGACGTTAAGGACCTACCAGAGACGAATCTTTCTGAAGTAACACCTCTTGAATTTCAGACACCAACAGATATCTGAGTGAAGAATCTCCACATTGATAGAGCCCAGCCTGCCGATGCAATGCAGGGAGCAGAACATCCTCCAGTTTACCCATAAGTGGCTGAACAGATTCCAGCTCTTGTCGTGAAAGGCAATCACTCTGAGGAAAGTTGCAGATGCTGAAGATCAGTTTGATGTAACAGTAAACAGCAATGTAACAATCATTTCAAGTATGGTGAAATAATTGGCACTTGCATTTCCAAATGTCCTACTACAAGTTCTTAATGAAAAAAAATCACTATTAAAAAATCTGCATTACATGATATTTGTCTCTGCCAAATACATTCATATGTTATATATTTGAAATTCCTATCATTCAATTATCCTGAGTTAAAGCATTTGCAAAAACATCTATTTTTCCAAACAAATGTGAATTCCACAACTACTTGCCCCCAATTCTAAGCAGTTCATCAAATCTACATGGTGTACCTATGGTACAAGTATGAAGTATCAAGTACAAGAATGTATCCACAGACAGACAGAAAAACAGATGTAGATATGACAAAACAATATCCCACTACATGTAAACTATTTCAATTCAGTAACTATTCTCATCTTCCTTAACAACATTCTCATGATCTAATAAACTATGTATACATAATCTGCTATGTTTAAACTTATCCTATCATTCCATAACCTTTCTTAATTCCAATGCAATCAACATGAGGTGAATCAGATGTTAAAAAACAACGAAAATAGTCAAATAAATAAAGACAACTAAAGTTACCAGGAACCTGAATTAAAGAGGTATACCAAAGAGGTATACCTTTTAAGATGAATGAAAGAGTGGTGACTGAGAGTGATGGCATGCACAGCACAACTTCACGACCGATAAAGAAATGTCAGAAGTGGAGGGAGACAGAAAGAGACCAAGGAGATGGAAGGGTCGAGTGGAAGAAGCTTTACAATATCAATAACCAAACATTAAGGAAGGTAAAATGCACAAATTGGATGGAATGAAATGAATCAACAGGTAAAATTCACAAATGGGATGGAATGAAATGAATCAACACCATGAAATATGCCAAGCTGTTAATGGGATGAACCTGAGAATGTGAAGTGGTTAAGTAAACAATGGAATATTCTGTGAGGTTAGCCTTTAGGTGCCAGGCTCTGGTTTTGATGCATTACACATGATAGCTAGAAGAATGGATGTGTGCAAATAAAGCCATTATTCATTAGTTCCTACAACTACTTAGCTAAGGAAGGAGAGGCAGCTGTGTTTATTAGGGGATAATGTGATATGAACTAGTGTATGGTAAGATAAATATGTATGAGAGGGTTATCAATATAGAAGTCATGTAAATTAGTGCATGGCAATGGATATATCTGATAGGGTAAATGATAAGGATGATCAAAGATCAATAAGATTACTTAACTTCATATAACATTGTACAAGGGTACACAAGTGCTTTCACTGCCAAAACTAAGCAGTACAGAATGAAGGTAGTATATCAATGGAGTGATTACATGAGAAAAATTTTTACGCCACCATACCAAGAAGAAAAATCATGATATGTATCTGTAAACACAACAGTAGGTGCTTACTCAGAATATGATGTAAGACATTTTTATGAAGGAAGAGTGGTAATAGGTGAGTATTAAGGTAATCACATCAAAGATGGCTGAATATGGAAAGAAATGGTTCTTATGAATTAGTTGGTAAAAGGTTAGTAAAACACACAAGTTACTGATAATGTTTTACGACAAAGTGGTCAAAACATGCTTTCGGAAAAAAAAGATATAAATAATCATCCTTCTTTAACATAATGAGGCCTGCTCTTATCAAACCCTATGTTACGTACAATCCTAAGGAAATTCATAGGATTCAACCAGGTTAACCAAATGATTACTTTCACAATTAAATCATGGTTAATATTTCAAGCTTTATACAAATTATGGCAACTGAATGCATTCGTTACTATGGAACCTAGAAGTTATGACTAATAACTCAAGAGGCAGCAATGTATATAAGACTGCTGAAAGGGAATACCAGTTAATGATGTCTTACACAGATAATACCTCTAATAATAAGCTGAGAAATCAGTTCCAAGCAATCAAGACAGGATTAAACAAGAAAAGCATGTACAAATGCAATGCTGAATACAGTAGAAGATTATGATTAAGACAGGGGAATCAGTCTCTTTATCAATATTGGATGTTAAGAATAAGATGTTACAAAGAATTCAAAATTTGGATATAATAATGTTTAGCAAGAATAAGGGAATGTATGTTGAGGTAGCAAAGTTCTGATAAGTAAACTCCAAGGCCATAAATAAGAATAATGAAAGACTATCTGTGAACAAGTAAGTCAAGACAATAGATGTTATTGTCAAAAAAGGAATTCTTGTCAGTGGGTGTCTGGGTTTTACCTTTAGCCTAAGCTACATAGCATGTTTGACTAATAATGTAGTGAATTTCACATAGATGTAATGAAGCTTCAATTCAAAACGAAAATGGCTATATGAGTAGCGATAAAAGTTTTTTATGTAGAGGATATTAAAGCATGTGGATGTGTGACACGTTTCCAGTAAGATCAGTTACAAAGGGTGTGATCAATGAAGCAAATGATGGAACACTGACAGTACAGCAATATGATACATGTATGGCTATGCAAGCAATGACTATAAAAGGTCACATCTCAAGAGTGGTGAGGTGGATCACAAGGAAAGTTGTGAAAGAGTGTGATGGAGTACAAGGTCTGAAATAATTTTAAGATAAAATAAAAGGCAGGATATGGAGCAAAGGGGAAAAAAGTATAGCACAGTGTGTAAAAAAATGTAAAGGAAAATGTGCTCCAATAAGTATGTAAAAGAAAAAGTGTTCTATGATGTGTACAAGGGGAGCATCTGACGTGGATAAACACAGATCCACAAACACAACAGTATCTGCAAGGAGTTCTGCATAAACCTCTCTCCTGTACAGAGGGAAAAAGAATTCATGATGTGAAGGTTAGCAAAGATGAGGACTGAATTTTCAGCATCTTCCTGTACTGATACCCTACAGACCAAGAGCCAACAAGCCCTAAAGACTGATTTACTTTGTGGAATGTGTTAATACTTAAATACTCCCAAAGTAAGTTTGAAGTCAGGATAGTCATACACAGAAGTATTCCTCACACCACTCATCTTTTGCCCAAACAATAAAATGAACAGTCCCAGTACTCTCCAATTTTTCATATGCACAGCAAAATAATTCTATTTACCTAATGCATAAAACATGTCTCTGTTGAGATTTTTGAGACAAATAAGTCACTGCTTACACAACAAACTTTCAGATATATTTCCCACTATACATCATCAACACAATGAAAAATAAAAGAAAAATCTTACCTTTAACTTCTCACTGCATACTGGAAACTTATTTTCTGAAATGATAAGAGACATTTAATGAATATCAATAATTGGGGATATAAAGTTCATTTTATTTTCTGGTTACCCGACTATCAATAATCACTCAGTCATGCACATATATTATCATTTTCTATATCTATTTATCATACCTTGTCGCTGTCTCCCGCATTAGTGAGGTAGCGCAAGGAAACAGACGAAAGAATGGCCCAACCCACACACATACACATGTATATACATAAACGCCCACACACGCACATATAAATACCTATATATTTCAAAACATACATACACAGGCATATACATATATACACATGTACATATCCATACATGCTGCCTTCATTCATTCCCGTCGTCACTCCGCTACACATGAAATGGCACATATATATACACATTATATACATATCAATATGCAGGTGCATGCATGTATATGTGTGTAAAAAATACACTTACAAACATGCACACACACGCTAATATTTGCACATATATGTGTATGCACACAAATATTCTATCTCTCCAGAGTGCTTTAAGTCATTTCCAGTCATTTTGATTTTCATTAAGTCAGTGCAGACAGTAAATGAAATTTTGCACACCTTCCTCACCAGTTTTGACAGCCTTGAGGGGTGATGCGAGCACAGAACAATATTGTAGTATGGAGAGTATTAGCGCATCATAGGATGTCATAATGATATTGGCCCTCTTGTTCTAAAAGTTAAAACAATCCATCACTCCAGTTGTGACTGACCTGACTCCACTTTCACTTGTCCACCCTACATATACGTGAGCACCTCCGATTAGAGATGGCTCTCTCCACAACACTGGCAAGGTTAGTGTCGAGGGCAGATAATATATTCTCCAAATGATTGTGGAATCTGGAGATTGGCAGGCAATGCACTGGGAGGATGATGTTATATATCAGATGTATCTAATGCTGAGTGACATTTTTAAGTATCTCCCTACATTAATCAAAACTTTCCCATTCATTTCAAATGTGTTACAAGCAGTATGTGATAATGAGGTCAGAGAAGTCCTGAGGTGGCAGATTCTGTTGTTAGGCTGGAGGAATCTACCACATGCAATAACAATGTTAAAAGTGTGCAGCTCAACTGCCAAAGAAAAATAAACCTGTCAAGAAAAATGGAAAAAATAAATCCCATCCCAGGAACCCTATTCCATGAGGCTCCTGCACCGCTGAGAAAGCTGACTGCATCTAACCAAAAATAATTACAACTATAAATCTAACAAAATCAAAAAGATAATTCACGAAACCCAAGGAACCAATGCTTTGTGGTGTGAAGGTCATAATGTATACCACGTTATCACTACATGATAATTATAGAGATGTCAGAAAACATAAATTGCTGAAGTATAAACACAAATTTACCAAAAGCCTTTAAAAAAATGTGCCCATAGTGTCATAGCATACATAATGCATGAAATGGAAATAATTAATAAACTGAGAACATGGTTATACTTCCTAACAAATAAATCACAACATGCCATTTTAAACTAGGTGACTTCTGGAGGCTCTGTGGTAAAAAGCTCCCTTCTCTACAAAATCGTTTGTATCTATATTGTTGCTACCTCTCATATTGAACGCAGGTGCAAACACAAACCACAGCTTCCTATCATCATTTACAAATATAATGAAACCTCTCTTTAAATGCATCTAAAGGTCACAGGTGACTAAAAGGAGGACATCCTTCCAGGAACAAGTCCTGTTCTTACTCAGGCTCCTGCAGCCCATGGATGAGCTATTTCCAGTAGCAGGCAAATGTGAACTCTTCTAAAGTGTGAAGTTTCTTGACGAGACTGTATTCCTACGTGTCCTGAAAGGAGACTAAAAGTGGAGGGAGCAAGGGGGGCTGAAAATCCTCCCCTCCAGTTTTTACTATACCAAAACAGGGAACAGAGAAGGGGGCATAGTGAAGATTTTCCCTCTAAGGTGCAGTCCTCTGTTCCTGATGCTACCTTGCTTACAGGGGAAACAGTGAATATGTATGGAAAAAAGTATGAATACATATATTCTTTCATACATGTTCATTTCCTGCATTAGCAAGGCAGCGCATGGAACAGATAAAGAAATAGCCTCGTTCACTCACATTCATTCTTTAGCTGTAATGCACCAAAATCACAGCCCACTATCCATAACCAGGCCCCGCTGACCCTTTTGTGGTATCCTTTAACCCCTTCTTGTGCAGTGATTCAGTGCAATGATAGCACTCCAACTCAATATGACCTATGTATGCCATACAACTCCTGTACATTCAGGCCTCGAGCACTCAAAACCTTTTTCACTCCACCCTTCCATCTCCAATTCGATCCCTCTTCTTGTCTCTAACCCGACTCATATATCCTCTTTGTCAACCTCTCCTAACTCATTCTCTCTGTATGTATAAGAATTTCAGCACTCCATTTTCAGCTCTCAGCCATACTCTTCTTATTTTCACACCTTTATCTTACCCTCTCATTTCTTACTCGATCAACCTTCCTCATACTACAAATCATCCTCAAACAATTTCCTTTCTGATACATTCACCTTCTCATTTTTAGCCAATGCCTTGCATCCATGCATCATCAAGACTACTATACTTCTTAAATTCCCTTTTCTTTTTATCAGTTTGATGTTTCGGGAACCAGTCTCATCATCGGAGAATACTCTTTTAAGCATACAAAATTACTGAAATAGAATTATTACTTAAATCATATGTTCATGAACCTTAAAGGGCTACATACAGATATAGGAGAGGAGTACTTTAACTTTTACACAAAACTATAAAACAAAAAATACAGCATTCAAAATATAAAGAATCAACAGCCACAATCCTAATACATAAGACTCTTAAATTAAACCAAGATATTCAACAAAGCTATCATAACATTATCCTTCTGACTAACCTTAGTTTTGAAAATATGCACGGACTCTATGAACTGTAAATGTTGCAAATTATTCTCCTAGCCAATTATCTTAAAATCTTAACTTGAAAAGTTAGAGCCACAATTTTCTGCATGAGTCTCTACAGCAAAAGTATCAGGTTTTAAAAGCCACTTACCGATGCAATGGGACATGTCATAACGCTGTTCAACGCTACAATGCTCTGATCGCATTGTGGATCTAATGTATGATGCAAACCACAATGAAATAAGCACTGAGGACAGGCAAACAAATGGCACAGGGTCTTTATATATCAATAATGATCATATTTGTTAGATGGCTAGTTTGGACAACACTTACATCCATATATAAACAAAATTTGCACAGCATAGAGTATAGCTCTCTTTTTAAGTTCCCAGGTAAACTACATACTTTTCCAATTTTGGCACAGCACGTGCTTTGAATGAAGATTCGCAAACCTTCATAAGAAATCTGTTTACACAGGAACCAGTATTACTGAATGCTGGGAAACCAACATCCTTAAAGAGAGATTTTACAAAATCTTCATTATGCTTACACCCGAAGTTCAAGCATAAACAGCTGACACTATACAACATATTCTTTATTCTGAATTGATGCAAACCTTAAGTAACTTACACCTAACCCAGAGGAAGTAGGTTTTCTATAAATAAGTTTCAAATCAACCAGCAAGCTTTTCAAGAAAGAAAGTCTACCATTATTTGCCATCTTCAA
>JAUUDZ010045058.1:0-16104 GCA_032361705.1 Panulirus versicolor | reverse complement strand
TAGACTTGATCTTTAGGTGTTGATTATTTCACTAATCAAAGAAACTATAAGCAGAAAACTGGCATCACGAATGTAAAAAAGTCATGAACATAATGCTAATGCACAGTAAGGCAGAACTCATAGACAGAAAATCACTCAAAAGACTTACTCTCATGGAAGCACATCATTCAATTAGCTAATACTGAGTCGAAAGGTATCCCACACCTTGCACAGAAAACTTATCATGAGGAGAACATAAACTTGATACAGATAGTTTCAACAGAGTATTAAAATGGTTTTAAAGAATACTATTCACACTCTCAGAGAAAACAAAATGTGAATTGAGATGACAATATCAATGGTGTTGTGCAATGGAATATTCGTGAACAAACTTTCTAAATCGTAGCTAACAATACTGCACAACAGCCTTTTACACAATCTAAGAAATCTCCTAACATCTGTGATAATTCATAAGAACTGAAAATAGATGCCAAAAATAAGACAAATGGGACCATGAGTCACATGAAATTTTTGCATACCATACAAAGTAATAGGTGAGCGTCCTGATGCCAAGAGTTCATTATACAGCACCAGTACTTTAGATCCTGAAGTACGTTCCTCATAGTTTGAAGCTGACAGATCACCTATTTTGAATAAGTGCAATGATATGAGAGTAAACTATAAGGCTGGGGTGGTCTTTAGTAACCTCGAGTGGCCTAAAAGCAGCCTTGAAGGCCAATATGTGGTAGCTGAAAACCTTGCCCCAATCCTGAAGTGCTTACATTCAAGCTCTTTGGCCTCTAGGTGCCACACGAAGCTGTAATAAGTCTGAACTTTCAAAGGTAGCCTTTAAGGCCGGCACTTATATAAAAAATCCTGAGGTACCTTTATCATTATTCAAAGCTGACAGTCTCCTATTCTGAACGAGAGCAATGAACTAAATGAAATACATGAGACTTCAGCGGACTTAGTCTCTTTAAAAAGGCCTTCATGGCCAATGAGTAGTAACCTAAAATGTGGTTCACTCAAAATCTTGGGCTTTTAAGTGTTGCTGTTCATGTCCTTGAAAGAGACACTGGACCAATTAGAAATATACAAAATATACTTTATCATGTGAGTATGTATTTTCATGTGCACTCTGATAAATGTAGAGGAAACTCATGTTTCTTGAAAGTAAATTTTTTGCCATAAGGTACAGATTCTGATATCAAAAATATCATAAAGACAAGCAATAACGGGAAGAAATTCTAAAGAAAACATGAGGTGAACTGGAGAGATACAAGAATACTTTCTTAACAATACTAAACCCCATACTAGGGAGTATCCCTATCTAACCATATTCATGACACTCCATGAAAAGTATTCATTTTTATAATGTTTTATGATAATTTTTAAGTAAATACTAATAGACATTAAACGAAATATCTCTGTGAACACTGCGCTAGAGTTGCCCTCTGCCAGTGGCCTGTCAAGGGTGAGGCACTAAAGGCTACAAAGCAGCACTGGAGTTCAACAGTTATGAAGACTTTGCTGTGGCCACCCCTTGAGGGAGTTCCCAAAGGGAACAGGCGTAAGAGATACAGTCAGATAGGGGCATTTGAGGGAGAAATCTTTCGCTGACCTAAAATCATCTGAGTGGATAACACTACAACCCTACATATACCTGCACGTACCTGTGCTGAGGTTATATTTCCAGTGCATGGCTATGGCCACCTGATATGAAAGATTGAATGAGAAAAGGAAGGCAGGTTTTCTAAAGTTCAATTCCATGGATAATCATTTCATATCAGGAACACAAGTTTGCACTCGTGACATACCTACATGCCAAATGGCACAAGACACGGCACACAGCATTTGAACAGATGGTTGAGGTAACTCAACAAACAGGGCAGTGAACTAGGGATCCAACAAGAACAAGGAAAGTGAAGGGTGTAAAAGCCCCCATGAATAGTTTGGAAATATCAAAAGTAACTGTCTTATTCACATGTAACACATGCCTGGATTACCATGCTTACTTTTTAACCATTCTATCTATCTATCTACATCTCTGACATCTGTTCCAATTTGAGCTCCCTAATGGAGCTGGCCACAGCGATAGTGTCTCCATAACTAGTGAACTCCAGTGCCGCTTCGTAGCCTTTAGTGCCTCACCCTTAACAGGCCACTGGCAGAGGACAACTCTAATGCAGTCTTTGCTCAAGCTCCTACCTACTGTGCCTATTGACTACTTTTATTCAATGCTCCTTCCAACTTCTACTTAATGCTCCTGCCTAAATGTTCCTACCAACTACTATCTATTACTCCTATCATTTTGCCATAAGGGAGGGCTAGCACAGTGTACTGAACGAAGAAAAATCTAAAGTTATGAAGAATAAGCTGTGCAAGTGTTGTCAAGTGTTGCATATAACAAGGAGAGATTGCAAGTTTGTGGAGAGAATGCCAGTAGTCCATGAATCTGTAAGGCAGAAAGAAATGGCAGCTACCTGGGTCAGAGGAGTGCAACTTGACAACACTGAAGTGCTGGCTCACTAAGCACATGTCACTAACCCTCCTGATACCCAGGCAGGTAGTGTTGGTAATATACCTCCCTGGCTGCTGGCTGCATTCCAACTGCTACCTACACATTCCACACATACAAAACATTGTATTAACATACACAGCTACTACTCACCTCTCCTTTTCCTTCAGGATTACCCGTCCATACATGACTTGTGCCCATGGAGCCTCGCACATCTACACAAATCCCAAGCTTGCGTGATGTCTTCTCAATATTCTGGAAAAAGTGTTTTCAAAATGTACTTAAACTTTTTAAATAACCTTAAATATATACAAATTTCATTAAATGAATACAAAACCATGATAAGAAAATCTGTTAACCGATAATTTTAAAATGCTTGGAATGTCATCATAGTGACAGGATAAAAATTTATATGATGCCAGAAATCAAATACAGAAAATACCAGACATTTTATGCAAAGTTAATGGTCACAAACCACACCAAAATATGTGTTCCATACGGTGTCTGAACACTAAAGGCACTAGCTGAATGCTGATGTTTTCTCTCTCAAGAAGAACCACGTATGAATTCACTATTTGTCCACCTATTCATCACTATCAACTCCACTCTGTGCAATTTATCCACTCCAAGTAAATGAAAGTAAATGTGAATAAGTAAACAATCCATACCAGGTAGGTGATAACAGACTTAAACAGGGGCCTCTCTAAGGCAAACATGCAAACTATCATATCATACTACATGCAGTTAGGGGAAAATCTAATGAAAATATTCTACTAAAAGAAATAACTTATGACTTCATAAATGAGAGAATATAAATAATATATATAATACAAAAAAATAAACAAAAATAAAATCTAAAATGAAGAAAGGTAATTAAAAGTAGAAATACAAATTATAAATACAAAATAATTACAAAAATATAATCAAAATGACTGCCATATCAAAAAAATACTTTACACTGTTAAATGTCCTGTTTATGTGTAGTACAAATGTTTGGGAAGAAAGGTCGACAATCAAAGCAGCTAAGGAATACTAGAAACAGTAAAGCTTTGGTTACAAGTAATGGAAGATTTAGAAGCTGATCTAAAATTCATGTAGAAACTAGAATCAGGCAAAGCACATCCCCCATGTTACTCAATGTATCTAAAGAAATTACAAAAATTAAAACATACTTAAAGTTAACACCTTCCTGTCCATTCCAATATCTAAAAGAAATACGTAAATAACTTAAAATACCCAAAGAGGAAAGTACAAACCTTAGCACTTGCACTAATGAGAGAATGAAGGGCATCAACAACTTGAGGGTTGATTTTTGTGGTTTTCTTGGATGGTATCTTCCCTGGGGCTCTAGGGGATTTACTTGCCCCTCCCTTGGTGAGTTTCTTCTCAAAAGATTTCCCAATCGCATCACCAACATATCTAGCAAAATAACTAATAATTCTGTAACTCTTACATGTATACAGAAATAATCAGAAAATTAACTTGAATCATAAACATGGGAGAATGAAGGGAAACACAGAAAGATTCACTATTGTATAAACAAATTCAAATTCTCTCTATCCTGGTAAATTTATAAAAAAAATTTAACAACCCACACATTAAACATAAAATCAACACTCAAAAACAAAAAATTAAAGTAATATTTTTTGAACTATAAAAAGTTATCTTTGAGCAAGTGAAATCACATTCTTTAGCTAACACCCAAAACCTGCCCTTACCTCCTGCAGTTATCAATGATGTGCTGGATATTTTAGTAAAATTGCCGCAGCTGAGCTTAATGCATACAAACATATAAAGTGACCTGTGGGAATCTGAAAAATCTACTTAAAAAGAATGTTGTAATTACCATCTTGGTTATAACTATCTTGTCTAGCTACCCTTGAAGATATATTAGCCAACCTCCTGCCCCTCACTCAATGCAACTCTGTCTCAGACCTGAAAGGTTATTAGGAGGAGATCCAGCCTCAAAGGAGGAGAGTGGAGCAGGAGAGGAGTTGACAGCAAGAGAAGCACCTTCACAAAAGATCTTGCTTTTCATAGGGTAAAAATTGATCTATCATTTGCTTTCAACTTGCGTAGTCTTCCTAAAACAGTCAAGAGGGAAGGAGAATCTACAAAGCATGAAATATTTCAAAGCACCAAGAACATAAACAAAATCCATATGTCAATCCTCTCATAATGAAGAGCATGCGGGAGAAAAGTTTCTACCTGAAGTACTGGCATGGCTCAATTTTCTCCAAGTTACATAAGTTTACAAAAAGGGAAAGCATCTCAGGAAATATCTGTTGGAAAAACCTTGCTGGACCTCCAATATCATTGGAACCTTTTACAAAAATTATCATTCAAAAGGCCTATATTGTGTAATGTTCTCAAAATGTGCTTTCCATCAAATCCCGGGTTGGCTAATATTGAAAGTTTTGTCAATCAACACTAAAATCCTTGCTCTTAAACAAATGTTTGAAAGGCTACTTGATGGTAAAGAAGGTTCAAAAGAAAAGGCCCCACATGTATAGAACTCTCTCCCCATACTATATACACAATTAGTAACCGTTCATAATTTCACCTGGTGAAAACATTTGCAGGACTGAACTACGTAACGACATCATGGATAGTCATGCAAGGTGATTTCAATGTTGTCAGTGATAACAGCATTCTTTTAGAGAAGAATTTTCAGACCATCCTCTAACATATCCTTACTTCTCATTAAAGTTGCATTTCTTGTATTTTTCTTATCTGCTTAAACTCACTGACTGAAAGGATAACTACTGTGTATGAGGTGAGGGCAAGCAAAGTGCTGTCTTAAATTTCAGCATATTCTCATAATAGAAAGAAATTTCTCAAAAAGTTTGAAGGATAAAGTTATAGATGCAAAAACTGGGAAAAGCAGTATATTACTGAACATCCACATCAGGATTACATTTACAGTACTAACCTTGTAGGATGTTCATATGCGTGCAAGGCCATAAGGACTTGGGTGGGAGTGATGCATCCAGATGTGTGGTCACTCTGGGTTAAACGGTCAACCAACTTAGACGAGAGAGCATGGTTGGTATCACTGGATGGGTTCAATAAGTTAGCTTTAGCCATACGGTTAACACTTGCCACAGCAGATTCTCCTTCGAGTTTGTCCAGCATGTGAGACCACACCTGAATGTAAAAGTTTCAAAGTCAAATGAAAAAAATGAAACTATAGTGTGTGCAAGTCAGTGACCTAGCTGAATACACTAAGATTTGAAATAAAAATGAAGGTGCCTTCCATACACATATGTTATCTACCTGTACACAAAAAATGGAAAGTATGGTCAGTTTATCAATACCCTCAACCGAATTAATATTTGGCTAACAAAAAGTAACCCCTCCTCTTCTTAAAAACAATTAATATGGACAACTATACACCATGCCTCCCTAGTGTGGTACTTCACCACATCAAAAAATCCAAACAACACAAAACAAAGCCTTCACAACCAAAGCAGGATGTACTTAAACGATCAACACAGATCACCCATACGCAGAAACCCACATCCTACCGCAATAGACACATCCTGACATCACAAGTTCACATTTCATCCCAAGTACACATGACCTCATCAAACCCTACCAACCCCTCAAAAACAACCCATTCCCATTTAGAAACACGAAGTGCACACTAGCTTTACATTTCAACCACCTACACAAACAAATCCTTTCTAACAAGCAAGTCAATAAATATAAATTTTCCTATATTTTTTAATGATGGAAGCTTAATATACATGTTAAGAGCATCTGCCAAAATATCCAAAAAACTATATATATACCTCCTATTAATGTCTTTAGCTTTTAACCATAAATCTTCAGCATATACACACATGAAAACAAGATGCCCCATTGAAAACTTTCCACATACACTTCAGTTATCATGCTCAAAACATCAAGAAAAAATTCAAGTAGGTGTATAGAGCATATGACATGCAAAAAAACTTGTTTTAAACTAAATCTGCTCAAAATCAAATTGTAAGAACAGAGAAATTGTTAACTCTCCAGAATTTTATATACCTCTGCAGATTTGAGACTTTGTGAAGGAACATCATCCAAAGTGAGCCCACCATATAATTCATGCAACTTGTTTACTTTGTTGACAACCTGGTCCACATTCCATGACTTCTCTCCATCCTGCAGAAAAAAATAACTGCTACATGATCCACTTAACCCATAAAAAATAACTTAAGTCTTGGTTCAATGCAAATTGTTGAAAAAAAAAAATTCTAATGTTACAATAATGCAGTGTAGATAGGATGAAGCTCTGAAAAAAATTGGAATGGAAAGTTAGATGCCCACAATCATCATTATGACATTTTTCATCAATCTTTGCTAATTCCAAAATATATTACGGAAGGTAAAGTTAGATATCCACAATCACCACATGATATTTCTCATCAATGTTCTCAAATCCCAGAAATGACAAGAAGTTTACGCATAATTCAAATAAGCATAAATGAAACAATGGTAAAGACAATAATGCCACAAAGCAGTTCTACAGTCAAAACATGTAAACCTCCTCATTAGTTTTTCATAACTTTAAAATTCATGGAAATGAGACAAAGAGGGGCTTAAAACGTATATAACTGTGGAAAATTATTAACATCCCATGCCCACACAACAAGTCATCACCAAGATACTATACAGCAAAACCCATGACAATAATCCAAAAGCAATTTGTAAACAAATGAAACAATGCCAAGAAAGGCAGAGAATATGTACATTTTGCAGAATTATTCAATGATGAAATAATCAACACTCTGCATTATCCCTTTGGTCAAGTAGAAAATTTCTAGCTGCATTCCCAAAAAGTGTTAATTTTCCAGAAAAATATAAAAACAGTTACTGGTCATTTCTTATATTTCTATTAAGGAAAAAGATTAAAGTTTCCATATCTGGCATTGATATTTCTTTAAAACCTCACATGGCAGGCGAAGGAGAAGAAAAACGAAAATAAAGTATCTGTGGGTCATTTCTGAATGATGGCATAAACTTCCTTATTTGCAACAGATTTTTCTCTCCTTACACTCACAATAATGAACGAACTGTAAAGGGTATGAAAAAATTTAAAGGGATGCTAAGAAGTGTCACATTGCCAATTCCTGGGCTATCTATCTATATCTTTGATGCCTGTTCCAATTGGAACTCCCTCAAAGTGGTGGACACACCAACAGTCTCCAAAACTGAAGAACTCCGATGCCACTTTTTAGCCTTTAGCGCCTCACCCTTAAAAGGCCACAGGCAGAGGGAACATCTAATGCAGTGTTTGCAGAGGCTCCTACTTAATGTTCCTAATGACTACTTATTTCTAATGCTCCTACCTACTACTTCTACCTAATGTTTCTACCTAATAATCCTTGCCTAAATGTTTCTACCTACAACTTCTACCTACTGCTCCTACCATTTTGCCAAAAGGCAGGACTAGCGCACAGTGCTCACCGCAGGAAATCCTAGAGTTATGAAGAATGAGCTGTGTAAGTTTTACATATGATAAGGAGAGCTTATATGTGTGGATAGAATGCCAGTAGTCCACATGTTAATGAGGCAGAAAGAAGAGACAGCTACCTGGGTCAGAGGAAATGAAGTTGACAACCACTAAAGTGCTGGCTCACTAAGCTTGATAGCTTCACATAAAGAAACAAATACTTCAGTGCAATCATCAAAATTTTGTGCTTACCAAACAATTGAAACCTTGGCAAGTTACAAGAGATCATCAAATTTGCACAACAATGAATTCATACGTGACAAGTACTTTTTTGATTACATATGCAATGTAAAATTTCAATATGGTAGATGCATTACCTTATGAACAGCAAAAACTCTGTGATAATTGTAAAGGTATACTTTGTAAGAAAAGAAAAGTATTAATCAATAATGTTTTATCTATACAACTACCTAAAAATTCTTTTGCAAAACTATACATTCTTACAGGCTTTTAAAAATGAAATCAATATCAAACAATTATACATGAAATAGAAGCTGAAATACGTCCTTTTTTTCAATATGAACTCTTTATTCCATAAAAGTAAGGAGTGTGATTAAGACTTAAGCATAAAACTGTTCTGTACCTCTGGATGGCCATCTTTGTCCAAGACTTGGATGAGCTCCAACAACTCACTGGTGTTGTCCTTGCCTACGTACTCTTGGACAGTTTTCTCCAAACCCATGAAAACATAGTGCAACACCACCTGTGTTCCTGAAGTATATACATTCACATAAAAATAACTCATCATACCAACTACATCTAAGTATCATACATAGAAAACCTTTCACAATAAGAATAATCTAGCTTAGTTTTGGCTACACTGGTGTCTTCACCTGAACCAATCATCATCCTCTTTTCCTACTCATGCACATGCTTTAATGTCTAGATAAAAACCTCACACTGCTTCTAATAGCTTTTCTTGCATAACATATATTCCAAACACCTTCAATAAAGCATCTCAGTCAATGCTAATACTTGTTTTCTCCAGATCCATAAATGCCATATGCAAAACTTTCTCCTAAAATTTCTCACACAGATTCTTCAGAGTAAACTCTGATTCACATGTCCTCTACCACTCCTGAAGCCATAATGCTCTTCCCCAGTGTGATACTCAGTGCATGCCACCCCCCTATCAATCACCAATCATCCATACAACTTATACTTCTATAATCTGAACATTCAGCATTGTCCTCCTTGCAATTATACAACAACAACAACGATAATGATAATAACAATAAAAACAATAATAATGATATCAATAATGATGATAACAATGATAAACGGGGTCCCCAGCTTAAGAACAAGTTATATTCTTGACCCTCTTCTTAAGTTAAACTGTTTGTAATGCGGAGAATATAAAGATATGCATTAAAGTACATACCTATACCTATGCCGTATTCCATAAGTAAATACAGTTAACAGATCACCATATAAAAACACTGTGAAATGAGATGCACATCTGAGTTGTTCCATGGTTCATAAGTATGAGTAATTGACTGTGTGTCAGACTAGGAATTAATCATTGTCTGCTGAAGCTTGATTATAAGTACAAGTGTTCACAGGTCAGACGTTCACAGTACCCACTGTAATAATAATATTAATGATAATAATAAAATATCTTCTCATGCTTGTTCCCCATTTTCTGCATTAGTAAGGTCGCACCATGAACACAAGAAGAAATGGTCTCATTCTCTCACATCATGTGTAATGCACTGAAAATATAGACTCATAACCACAACCAAGTCACCTCAAGTCCCCTGGTTCAGTCCACTGACAACATAGCAACCCTATAAACAACATCGCTCCAAGTCACTCTAACCCTTGCACGATGTACACTCTTGCATGTTCAAGACCTATGCACTCAAAGCCTTTTTCACTTCATCCTTCCATCTCCAATGTGGTCTCCCCTCTCTCCCATCCCTTCAACTCCTGATAAACAAATCATCTTAGCCAACCTCTCTTCATCCATTCTCTTCACATGTCCAAACCACCTCAGCATACCCCTTCAGCTCTCTCAACTACACTAATAACAAATAACAATATTTAATTATGGAAAAGAAATTAAGTGAAGTTAAATACTTAACATCATTTACTTACCTAACGGCATTTCTCTAAGTTTTAAGTGTGCAAGCCTGATGATATCCCGGTGTGTCCAACCATAAGCGCTGGAGTGACGAGTGACTTCTAGAGCAAGTCGGCGAGGTTCCCAGCTCAAGTACCATTCATTAACAGCACGGCGTAATCCACGACCCCAACCTGCAGAATATCATTTCAAACCAAGAAATATGAAAGGAAGAATTGAATGCCTCCACCAAATAATCATAAAAAAGAGAATGTAATGTACCAAGTCTGATCAATATCTTATCAGATTCAGTAAACTTGTTATCCTTAAATAAATTTCAAAGGTCAAGACAAACATATATGTACAAATTCAACTCCACGACTAAAACAGCTCCAGAGCGATGAAATTCATAATTTCACTGTAGCTCATCATATTTAACAGGATTTATTTATTTTTATTTATTTTGCTTTGTCGCTGTCTCCCGCATTAGCGAGGTAGCGCAAGGAAACAGACGAAAGAATGGCCCAACCCACCCACATACACATGTATATACATACAGGATTTACCATCACTAATAAGTAGTTCACAATCTTGTAACTATCTTTTAACTATCACTTCTGAATTGACACCCTCTCCTCCTGGTCCCCTTCTTAACACCTGTGGTACTTTAGGTGTGTGCTAAAGGATTGATTTGTGACCTTACTTTCCAAATATAACTTTTACTTCATATGTGATGCTCGTTTTTGAACAAAAACACCTGACAGAGATGACTACTGCAAATATGAAGGCACATATTCTTTCTATGGCACTGTCTCCTTTAAATCCAATATGAAATAGCTCTTTCTGAATGTATGTAGAACCTGGCTTTCAAAGTACAGAAAAACCCTCCTTAATCTGATTCTTATTTAGCCTTTACATGTAATTACTATTCATAAGGCCAAATACTCCTGCTAACGTCACCAGACTAGATCTTTCTCGTCCTAATACAAGGATATTTCTAACAACTTTAATAAATCTACTTTTCTCTTCCTCTTTTTCATGGTAACTCTACAGCTGTCTCTCTAACTTATACAGTGAACTTTCAGCTTCCTCTTTTCTGTTCATTCTACTCTGGACAACTTCAACATTATCTGTCCCCTAAATATACCTCTCACCCACCCTATGAACCCTCCCATGTTCTCTTAAAAAAAGGTTCAAAGAAAACTTCCTCTAAGGACTCGTTAATGGGGACAGAATGCTATAATCCTTTTAAACATCATCCTCAGTTCTAACTTTCTATGAATATCTATGAATCTACATTCAATTATCATGTTGTCCAGCATCCTAAAACTCAATCTTTTTTCAGACTGACAGAATGACTTACTAGCCTACAAACACTGGTCTTACACTACTGTCCATCATGAAGCAATGCCATCCAAAACTTCTGCAGTTTTCTAACTAATCTGAATATTCCACAACTATGCACTTACCCACCACTCATACTACCTTCCCAAAATAAAGCAAGTAGTTTTCATTATTTCTAACTATCACATGGAGTGGGTAACGTTTTTTTCTATATGATTAAAGCAACGAACATCTACTCATAAGAAAACATGTCTATTCATTGAACACCTGTTATCATGACTCAGAAAAGAGATAATCACTCAGGATCTCAGAGATAATATGGGAGCATGATATGATCACATAACTAATCACTCCTTGCAGTTCTTTGTCTATTCTTATTAATACAGAATTGTGTATTGTCAATAATGCCCCCAAAAGAACCAATACCCCCTAAGCCATGCTGCTGTACTACCAACTTACCCCTAGTAACAGCCAATCAATAATACTATCTATCTATCTATCTATATCTCTAAGGCCCGTTACCTTCAAGAACTCCCTCAAGGGGGTGCCACAGAAATCGAGAACTCCCTCATGGGGGTGGCCACAGCAAAAGTGTTCTCGATATCACATGCACTACAATAAATAAGTTATCACCTCATACATGATGTTACCATACCATATGATTAATGCAACTGTGTTCACAAGTTTATATGTCAAAGCTCATTTTTTCAATTATGGTGATCTAAATAAACAGCTTCAATGTTTGTCATCTGATTCTTATACTGAATTTACTTTGGGTTTGCTTCAATTGACATAACTTTTGGTATCATAAAGTTTTCTTTCTCAAAAATGTTCATACATTCTACTTTTCTTTGAAACTATGATGTACATAAAAGATTTAAATATGCCTACATAAACCTAAATATCTATATCATAGGGAAATCAATGGGATATGAACCATGGCATTTCTGTTGTACAAATTTAGATAATTTGTTAATCTCAAACATGTAGGAATTTTTTTTTTTGACATGAATACATCTCTATTAACCCTATATCTTTATCAAAATTAGTCAATATATCATATAAAACCTTTATAGTCCCCCCTTGTGGCTTTACAAAACTCATACACATGGACTCCTAAAACACACATACATGAACATGTCCTCCATGACATAATAGTTAGCATTCCTGACTATGAGTCAGCACAGACCAGCCAGGGGTCAGACCTTCATGGGTAAAAAGCTGTGTATACAAGATTAAGAAAAGGGACAACATAAGAGTAAAACTCTCCCCATAACACAATACAGAGTATTCAAATAGTTATCACACACACACACAACTGACACAGGATAGAATGTGTGTGCATATATGGGAGTGAGGGCATGGTACATACATACAATGCTAAGAGATGGAACAACATGAGTGTAAAACTCTCTTCCCATACCACACAAATAGTAATCACACCTGATGACAACCTTTAAGTTTTTGAAACAGACTGAACATAGTGATGATACAGACAGTGAACAGTTCTTCAAGCAACATGAGAGAAGTACTTTTAAAGTACAAAAGTGGTCGACAGTTGGAATAAAAAGACTCAAGACACAGGTTAAGGCAGAAAGCATACGTAAATTCAAGAAGCTGTATTATAATGAAGAACGTTCAAGAGATGAGGCTCGTGAGTGTAGTACTCCTTCAACGTACAATACAAATAGGTTATTTGATTCAAGTGCTATCAACATACAATTTTCTTGAATATATTCATGATAAAAGTTTACTTTACCTGAATGTCCTGTTTGCTTAGAGATCATCTTAGAGATCTGGATGAAAAGGAAGAAGAGATGAGTACTGGTACAAAGTTCGCGCACTGCTGAATGAGCATCCATCACTAGTTTCTTTTGATCACTTTGTTTTGATGCTACAGCCAAGCACAAGACCTGAAAAAATGATTTAAGTTTTCTGAGACTCTGACTGGGAAAGCTGATGAACACTGGATCAAAATAATGCGAAGAAAATAATTAATAAATATCATTATCAACTTTATCATCTGTATCAATACCAATACAAGTAATATGAAACATTGTTGGTGGGTTGTCACTAATCCTACCAATGTTCATGAACCCACTGATGGCTATTGTCCCAGAATAAGATGCCTCAGGCAGTTAACTGCAAGTGCATCATACACAGTTCGGGGGCATTCAAAAGTCCTAGGCATGGTAAACAGCAAAGTAGTGAATTAGGAGGCAAGTACAGGTAACTCGTATAATATTTCAACATCCTCTGCCCATATTCTTTTCAAGTTAGCCAGTAAGTAACCAACAAAATACCTTCAGATGGTAAACACTGTAAAAAAGTATCTTGCTATCACTTTTTGTGGAACCAAAGTGACATCAAGGATGAAGGATTTTGACAAATGTCAATTGATCTGACCTTGTTCTTTTGATATTGTAATATATCAAGTGCAAGCGACATTTCCTGTCATCGGCCATAATAAACATTATATTGGTTTCATGATTTGATGCAAATGCTGACAAAGTGGGGCTACCATAATCATCATGGAATTCATTTCGCATAAACTCTTACCAATCCTAACAAGACAACACAAGTCATACTAATCATTTTGATAATCATCAGGCCCATCTGGAAAGATTTTTTTACCATTTGTACATCATCTCTGCACAACCCAGGTAGCAAGACAATGTATATAGATGTATATAATTAATGGAACAAATTATGAGGTATCATATCATGACTGTTAGGGAATGCAAACAAAATTAATAAACAAATATATCAGAATTTTTTCAAAATCTACTGAAAATTTCAACACTGAGGGCATACTAAATATCTAGAGCAGCCACAAGCAATGGGTTAATTTGTCACAGCCAGCCAGACAGAAGTTAAGTGAAGTCTGTGTCTAAGCAACAGTGGATTGACAGTATTACATCCTTGGCCATCCATTAAATAAGAGTATGGAAAATCTCACACAAAAAATAAGGGAAAAATAACAAACTGACTGTGAAATGAGAATCTTTACGACCTATAGGCATCACATTCTTATATTTTTTTCTTCTTTTTTACTATCCTTTTTCACCTAATTGCCTCTCCTGCCTTAGTGAGGCAAATCATAAAAGGATATTTTTTCACACCTTCCCCTATTTTCCATGTCCCATGGGTCTCTTATCATTCCAAATTTACAAGCTTCTTACACCATATGAATTACAGTATGTAATAAATAGTTATATCAACAATGAAGAAGTATGCCTCTCTCAAAACTACCAACATTTTAGTTACAAATATCCATATCTACTAAAAAAATAAAATATTCACCCATCCCATGGTGTTCCAGAGGTATGGATTATCATTACCTAAAACCTCATTCTTAATTCTTACCAGAGCTTCTTTATCTACGTAAGGCAATTGGCTATATGCCCGAAGTGTGTCCATTACAACTTCCGCCTTGCCCTCCTCCACCAACTTGGGAATAACCGAGGTGCAGCTGATGAGACTGTCGCATGGACCGGCATCCCGCAGCCGGGGTCCAGACCCATCTTCATTGGAAGGTGGTTGAACAGGATGTAACTTACTGTGGCGCTCTCGTTCATCACGCTGGAACCAGTCCACCAATTGACGCACTAGGTGACCTAACAAAATATAAGATTTAAGTCATATCTAAAAACAGTAAATAGTACAAATTCTTGACTAATCTAACTAAAATATTTGCACTTACTTATGCAAGTATCAAGCTTAGTGGCTATGCAAAATATACTTTAATAAAAGAGTGGAATTTAACCACTATAATCAATTCCATTTTAACACTACTGAAATAAAACCAAATACTATCTAATCTCACATGAAGATGATGACTCACTTCCATTCCAGGCCACATTATTGGAGCCAGTGACCAACAACTGCTTCAACTTAGCCAGGGAAGCATCATTATCAGCTGCCATCTTGGGCCAAGTTGTTAGTTACGCTCTGCACCTCACTGTACCTCCACTATATCCTGGGGTATAAAAATATTTTACTTTCGCATCTTCATGTATAACTCTAAAATTATTCTCTATATTCTTAAATACATTCTACTTCCAACAGTGTGCTGTCAAAATAATTCTACATTTCAGATTTCATAAAGTTGATTCCAAATACAGGTTATCAAAAAATACAAAGCTACATGGACCAAACAGCAACGAATGTGGGAAAAACAGAACATATCAGTATGTCTTTTATAATGCAACAGTTTATGGCAGATACCAATCAAGGTATCACCTATCATGCATTCATTACTAGTAACAGATAAAAAGATTAAGTAAATTACCACTTTAGTTACATCTGAAAACTAGCTTGAATATTCTGTGATTTATTCTGCAATGGTACTGTTGTCTTTATATAACAGAATAAAATTTCCAGAGTGTGATATGTAGCATCAAATTGATTGTACAATACCAAATATGATGACAGTGATAAGGGTTACAAATATCAGGGAAATTATGAGGTTAATTAATGTATAAATAGGTAAAAAACTTGTAAATAATCAGCAACACCTGTGAAAACCTCAACTAACTTCCCAACAGTTGAGACAATTATTTGATATACCGTCATTGTGAGGCCACACCTGCTTGTGACAAGGTTGGACCGCAAAGAAAACAGACTCTAAATCTGTCATCTGTATGTTGAGAATCACTACAAGGTGGCATGATGCTTAATCATGAAGATGTATGAATAATG
>JAUUDZ010045047.1:0-10629 GCA_032361705.1 Panulirus versicolor | reverse complement strand
ACACCATATACTCTTAATACCTTCCACAAAGCATCTCTATCAACCCTATCATATGCCTTCTCCAGATCCATAAATGCCACATACAAATTCATCTATTTTTCTGAGTATTTCTCATATACGTTCTTCAAAGCAAACACCTGATCCCCACATCCTCTACCACTTCTGAAACCAAAATGCTCTTCCCCAATCTGATACTCTGTACATACCTTTACCCTCTCAATCAATACCCTTCCATAAAATTTCACAGGAATACTCAACAAACTTATACCTCTATAATTTGAACATTCATCTCTATCCCCTTTGCCTATGTACAACGGCACTCTGCATGCATTCCGCCAATCCTTATACCTTATAACAATTATTACATCTCAAAAATCCTACATGGTATAGTTCCCAACTTACATTTGGCAATAACATCCTCCTGGCATGAAAAGCATGGAAGAATTTGTAAAATGCTACCTCTGAAATCCAAAGGTACAATATGCACAAAAAACCTTAAACATCTGGGGCCCAAGACTCTTCAACAACTTGCCAGCTACCATAAGAAACAGGATGAGATGCACAGTAGAGAGGTTTAAGAGTGCACTGGGTGTTGGGGGCTATGTAGGCCTGAGACCTGCAGCTTCCAACAGCTTAGTTGATCAATGACCAAACCGACAGCCTGGTCCCAGCCTAGGCTGAAGGGGAAAAGACCCCCTCAGACTTCATCAAGTATGCACCAGTTGTTTGTAGGCCAGATTCTCATGGGGAAAAAGGTTATGGAAAGAGGGAAAGGGAAAGGGAGGAAAATTCTAGAGCTTTGTCGTATTCGTGTACCTGGTCTCCAAATAGAAACTCTGGAAAGTAGCATGATCACAGTGGCTGAAATAATTCAATTAGCACAGGTAGAGGGCGAACAACATCACAGCAGACAGAAAGGGATGGTTCTGTGTGGAGACCAATCACTCAAGGATTGGCTGTTATGATGCCTCCTTTCAAACAGCTAAGCTATGGAATTCTCTTTCTGCTTTTATCTTTCCCTCTTCATAAGATTTCTTCCTTTTAAAAGTCAGGTCTACAAACACTTGTAGAGCCCTGATAAGCTTCTACTTTCTTTTTGATATTGTTTTTCTTTCACCCAAAATGATTTTGATCAGGGCATTTTATTTACCAATGCCATGTCAATCCGAGTTTATACTGTAAGTGAAATCAGCGTCTTCATTAATCCTTTCACACTTGCAAACCAGATACCTCCAATGAACATGATAAGAATCAATCTCCTAGCATCTTCATGTGAAATAACCCTTGCCTTCAACAGATTAGTCACTGCATCCGTCCAACTCTTCTCCTCGTGCCTCCACCCATGCTAGTATGTACCTTCCTTTTAATGCTCTAATCTGTCATGAATCCAAAATGGCCAAACCATGTAAACAAGGTTCATCCATGTGCCTCTCAGTATTTCTTCACACACCTTTCTTTCCTCTATAGATTTTCCTAATCTGGCAATACAGTGAACTACCATTTACCCATGACCCAATTAACTGGAAAACCCAAACAACAGTACCATTCAATTTTTTTCTGTACATACAAAACTCTAACACAAAGGCACTTTTCAATCCCTATACACATAAAACCCAAAACAAAAGCACCATTCAATTTTTTCCACTTAATGATCTCTATAGAGGACACAACTTTACACACTATATAGGATTAATAAATAATCAAATAACTAATAATTCCTATGAAATCAAATTACATGATTATGATGGAATAATGTTCCTTATCTCTTCCTCCAGGCCTGTTTTTACACAATACTAATTGGGATACATTCTATACTCTTCCCCAACCCATTTTTGTCACTAACACATGCATTACAAAAACACTAATACCCAATTACCTCCCAGGATACATACCTGGAAAATGGAGTGCTAAGTGAAACAGCACTCTATGGAGTCATTAGACCAATGCATATATGGATATGCATTCCTGATGACAATTGCATTTTACCCATGATATATATTCAGTACTGTATATGAGGGTTACAAGTTTTGATACACACATATTACTGCAATAACATATCTACCTACCTACCTACATTCTAATGCCTGTTCCTAACTAGAACACCCTCAGGGGTTTAGCCAAGGCAATAGTCACCATAATTACTGAAGTCCAGTGCTGCTTCTCAGCTTCTCAGCCTCACCCTTAACAGGGTACTGGCAGTAGGCAGCCCTAATGCAATGTTTGCAGAGGCTCCTACCTAATGTTCCTACCAACTACTTCCACCTAATGCTCATGTCTAAATGTTCCTACCTTCTACTTTCTGCAATAATATATCTTTACCAACTAATGAATAAGAAATAACAATGTACATTACTGAATCATGTGACAGTCATTTGATGAATAGTGACGATTGTAGCAGAATGAGAGATAGGCACTGTTTCAGAGAGACACAGTAAATGGGAGGGCAGGATGCAGTAAAGATCTGCTCTGGCTGTAGCTAGTCCATCTTAATTTCACTGAAATCATGGTTCTGGTGGTGACAATAGAAGTAGCAGTGATGATGGAGGAGGTGGTGAGGGAGACCATAGTAGGTGACGAGAAAAAAGATGTCTATCAGTTTCTTTGGTAACAATGGATTTAACAATGCCATACATTATCAAACAGCTAATGTTTACCTACTAAATTGAGTGTACTTATAAATGAGCAATATTGTATCCCTTCAGCATTACTTTACATAACATCTTAATAAATGGCTTGAAAAAACAGAAAGTTGGGGTGTCTAAAAATGAAGGGGAAGCGTATGGTAACACTCACTAGGTGTGTTGCCAAGTGCCCTTCAACAGCTGACATTTAGCCTACCAACACATTCAGCCACTTAGCCTAACTTCTATTTCTTCTAATAAACTGCTCCTTGGACAAGTCACCTTCATTGCTGTTCACTTTATGTTCATCATGGCAGAAACTTTCATTTAATCTACACTCTTAATAATGATTCTAGCTCTTGATGCAGCCAATTTGAAAGCATCAACAACATTAACCTGATGCTTACCAGCTTTCAACAACCTCAACACTTATAGATTTACATTTGCAATTTTACATCAAAGTTCTAGCAGCACTAGAACTTGCAAGCTGTCTTCCAAACATGATGGATAAAAGAACTTGCAAGCTGTCTTCCAAACATGATGGATAAAAAAGTCACAATAATATAAAAAAAATTGGTAAGTCAGCAAAGAAGTGTGCAAAGACTTAAGTGTGGCAAAAATCTTTACTTTCTAATCACAGGACAGCACTCAGCATTTACTGGATGTGAGCATATGTGTTTATGGTCAAGTTAGTATAAAACAAAAAAAAGCTGCTCTAGGCATGTTATGAGCATTTGGACTTGTGGCTTTTGACTTCTTTCATGGATTTTCATTTTTTTCAAGTAAAACTAGAACTCCAAGATGCAAGCAAGTAGGAGTACTTTAATGAAAGAGCACAATGCTCTAAGGGGTAGCGCTAACTGGAGTATTAAGGTACATTAACATCACACTATCTATATCTGATGCCTGTTCACACACAGAACTCCCTCCAAGGGGTTGCCATGGCAATAGTCTCTCCATAACTAGTGAATTCCAGTAATGCTTCATAGCTTTTAGTGCCTCACCTGTTGGAACTCTGGTATTACACAGAGACAGTGTGCTTTCATTCATTATATCCACAGTGCCATATGAACATTATGCTAAATTTGTAATAAATATTATCATACTGAAACTCTTAAAACTGTTATACAACCACTCCACAAAACTTTCATAACAGTGTGCACTAATATATTTCATAATCAACATACACCAAATACTTTACCAAAAGTCATAAAACCCACAGACTAATAAACACATCCTTCCTGTCATAAACATACAATAAAATATCAATTTTTATAAATTACATATACACACAAACACTGTGGCATTCACATCTGACCATGCAACCTGTTTGGTGTAAAAGAAAAAAAAAAACAATATAGCATGCTGGACCATCTGCTCTCACTTCGACTCTTCAAGTCTTGGCCTGAGTTTACTATGCAATATTATATAGGATGTAGTCCTATCATTATCAATAAAAAGATCTATCACATGGTCCATTTACACCTTTTCAAATTTACAGGGCTTATGTTTGCAATAAGAGATCATCATTAGGCAGGCAGCACAGTAGTGTTGTTACCAGTACTGTGCAAGAAGGATGTTCTTGCTATATTTGATGAGGATAATCCAAACATAGAATGGAACTCAAAGGTGGCCCAAAATGCATAAGCATGTGGCAGGAGCTATTGAGAAGTCCACTATGAGAAGACAATGAAGACTAAAATGACAGATTTCTTTATGAAGAAAAAAGACACTTGTAGGGAGGACCAGCCATCAACATCTAGTGACATAATAGCTGAACTCACTACCTCCTTCCACAAGTATGTTATCTGACCCAGATGATCCCCTTCCTGAAGTAACTCATCAACTCACTTCCTCCCTCTCCATCAGCACCAGCAAGCAATTCAGGAAGTAAGTTTGTTATTTTCTGTTTCTATTAAAAAATTCGTAGTACAATATATATACTACAGTATTTCATATTTCAGAGTGTGTGTATCCGTATTACAATGTTCGGTACAGTCTTATTAACAATGAAACCCCCTAATCTCCATAACTTACATTATTTGATTGACGATTTATTGAGTTAAGCGACCAATTTTAAGGACGTAACTAATGCATAGTTCGAGAGGTCCCTGTAATTCCATCATTCTATAACAATTAAGTCTAGGGTATAATTGGTTTCATTTGAAGTAGTTTTATATGTGGTAACCCTTCAGGAATACACCTATGTTAAACAAAGAGCACCTTTATGTTTCTGTGCCAGGCAATAAACAGTTTTACTGCTCTTCTGAATACAGCATATTTATAATTTTTCTCTAGTTTCCAATGATTAGCTTTTATTCTCTTTTATATGGAAAATTCATTCAACCCCCATCATAAAGTCCAACGGTGCCAGTTAATGGGGAACTTACTGTCCTAAACAGGCAATTCATTCTAATGCCCCCACCTTTAACCTTCCTTTACCCAAGAAAACTGATGACTCACATGAACACACTACACTCAATTTCCCAATAACTACAGCTCTTTGTCCAAGCATAAATAATCTTGCTTCAACTTTTTCTACGCTATCCAACCTGACCATTAATCTTCAATATCCACAGTCCTTAACAATATTCATTTCTTTACTTCCTTCCACTCAAATTCTATCTTAAACAATCTGCCCACCTCTTTTAAAATTCATACCTTGTTCTTATTAGAATTCATTTCATTCATCCCTAACCTCACCCTGCCATTCAGTGAAACTCCTCTAATCTAATGAGCAAAACAGCACCATATGCATGACCTCATACCAGCGTTCAGCAGTCCTCTACAGGCATACCGGTCAAAACTTTTTGTAAGTCCTTTTCTAATCATTGTACGATATGACTTTTCTCTAATATCACTATCTTTCATTTCCCTACTTCCTTCATGTGTGCAAAATTTGCTTTACATACTACTTTCCCTTTCTATACTCCTTGTTTCTCAACTATGTGAATTTCAGTAATCATTTCACATAATCTCAAAAACAGACTACCTTCCAAACACAGCAGGAAGATACTCCTCAATAATCCATACATTTTCCAAAATTCGTTTTTATACAATGGAACAAAC
Source organism: Panulirus versicolor (assembly GCA_032361705.1). Lineage (NCBI taxonomy): Eukaryota > Metazoa > Arthropoda > Malacostraca > Decapoda > Palinuridae > Panulirus > Panulirus versicolor. Next base: position 4,939 of record JAUUDZ010045047.1, on the reverse strand, counting down.
ACTTCCTTTTTTTTTTACCTGTACACCCTTTCCCATTATAGCAAAGTGGCTTAATATCAAGAGTTAAAGAAAGAGCCAAAACGGAAAAACCTTCACTTCAATCTTTCTTATTCAGAATATAATCACATTAACTTGAGGCACACAATGATAAATACGGAAGTAGGTAAACTACCTGTGAAAGAGAAAAGGGAGGTGCATGGATGGTATTTGCAGGGAAGGAGTGCAAGTATTTAGAAGCACAAGACAACGTGGCAGGAGGTCAACAAAAAGAACAGAGCTGAAATAGACTGCAAATGAGAGATAGGATGAGGGAGTAAAGATAAATTTCAGAAATGCTTTGGAAGGATATCAACAGTGTATGGAGAACAAGAGAATACATGGGGTAAAAGTGAGGAGAATGGATGGGGAAGTTAAAAGAGGCAAAGACAAGATAAAAAAGAAATGGAATGAATATTTTGGAGGATAACTGAGTGCAGATGATGATAAGGTAATGGAAGTGGTTAGTCTGGTACAAGTTGGAATGCAGAAAGAAAGATGAATGGCACATGGTATGGCAATATGAGAGGAGGTAGGGAAACCTCTGTGCAAGAAGAAGTGAGGTAAAGAAAACATGAAAAATAAATGGAGTGAGTATTTTGAAGGATAGTTGAACGTGGTAAATGATAGGCTGTTGGATGTTGTGTGTTCGGTATGAAGTGGAATGCTGAGTGAGAGTTGTGACAAATGGTATTGTGAAATAAAAGGAGATAGGGAAAGCTTTGTTCACGATGAAGTTTGGCAAATCAGGAGTAAAAGGTAGGATTACAGAAGAATTTCTCATAAATGGGGTAACAGAGTAGTTGACTGGTTAGACATAGTTTACCATCTTTTTTAAGGTCCAAAGTGTGCTGGGTGCAAGACGACTAGCAGAATCTCCAGGCAATTGAGATAAATATAAATGTTTCAGTTATACATATATAAGTCTGTTGAGTATACCTGGTAATGTAAATGGAAGAGTGATGATCTGAGAGGGTGGTGGCATGCACAGATGATGATTTGAGGAACAATGTGGCTTCACGATAGGTACAGGATGTTTCAACTACATTTGCTTTGAGAATGTGTGAAAAGTACTTGGAGAAAAAACAAATATTATGTGACATTTATGGATGTGGAGAAAGCATATGACAGAGTTTACAGAGATGCCTTGTAAAAAATTAAACGTCTTTAAGCGTACCAGGGAAATCTTACTAGAAGAATAGGACTTGCATGAGAGTAGGAAGGGAAGAAGACAAGAGGTTCCTTGTAAAGGTAGGTCTGTGTCAAGGATTTGTAATGTTGCCTAATGTTCAACTTGTTCACAGGTGGGATACATGATTAGAGAGTTAAGCTGGTGTCTGTAATTGGAAATGTTTGAAAGGTAAAAGCCAAGAGTAAATGTGAGCCAAAGTAATGTACTGATGTTCAGCAAAAGGATGAGACACAACTGTTTTAATGAATTTTTAAAAAGGAATCTGCAAGAAAGTGAAATTCTTTGGGTTCTTGGGATTGTTCAAAGCATCAGATAGAACCATGGGAGGCTGAAGTAAATCACTGGGTGGAAGATGGGGTTAAGGTCCGAGGAGCATTAACAAGAAAGTGGAAAAAAGAGGCCAGAATCTGTAAAGGCAAAAATGTATATGTATGAAGGTGTAGTAGTCCCAGCAATGTTATATGACTGAGTTTTGGGTGCTGAACACTAAGGGAAGGAAAAAAGTGAAAATGCTGGAAATGATAAGCCTGAAGACAATATGTGGTGTAAGGTGGGCTTATTATGCAATGAATGACAATGTCAAAGAGCAGTGTGGTAGAAAGCAGTCTGATTGAGCTGGCAGACCAGAGTGTGCTAAAAAAAAATAGTCTGTGTTGAATTTGGAGGGAGCAGGAGGAAAGATGAGACCAGGAGATGGAAGTATGAAATAAAGAAGGCGTTGAGGTATCAGGAAGGGTCCCTTCATGCAGACAGTAAATTGATGTGTGCCAAAAATTCTGTTCAATTTGTTTCTGCCACTCTTTCCAACTTTGATACAGTTTTAACATTCAATTATGTATTCATATCTACAGAGCTTGCAAAAACTCTTATAGATGCTTGTCTCTTTTCATTTCAAATGGTGGGATGCGCACTTGGGAGCCCCAGTCAATACAAAATGATAAAAAATAAAGCTTTTCAAAGTTAAAAACCTTTGCTCTCTGGAGTAGCATTCTGAGAACATGAGGTACATTTCTTGAAAATAAATCAGTTTGGATCCTGTACAACCTCATATTTGGTGAGGAGACAGCAGCTCACACTCACTCTTTGTGAACTACTCAATGATATTCATAGCCAATGCTCATCTTCCTGGCCCAACCTTGGCCAATCAGCACCTCCTACCTGGTTGACTTTACCAACCCATCTCATTAATTACTCAAAGATCACACGTTTCATAGATCGTGGATGCCAACCAAAGGTGGGGAGTTTTCTTTTAATCAAGAAAAACTGCTTGTTGGATACCAACCTGGAGAAAAGAGCTTTCAATATGCAAAACCCTTGTCTTTCCTCTGCAGTCTGCACCATGAGCAAGCATACCTAGGTGAAGGAAAAGGGTTACAGGAAACCCTCCATACAAGTACTAACCCAATGCAAAAAATTTCTCAATTGTGAAACCGATGAAAAATGGAAACCGATTCCTCGGGAGGAGGAACCCCAGGACTACAGGGCAGATCCACAAAATCAAAGGGGTGGAATGCTTTAAGATTTGCATGTCATCCTTGAATAGGGGTTGTGAAATCTCCTCTGTCATTAAAAACCTACTAATAAATTCATTTCAATCTTAGGCAAAACTGAGGCTCAGGTTATTCTGAACCTATGTAAGAATGTAAAGTTAGACTCAAGTGCCTACACAGTGTGAAAATAAACGAGCGCTCCAAGAACCTAAGGCTAACTGATAAGAGTTCATATGAGATGTTGAGAGAGCAAATGAATTGTAAGAAATCTAAGACTGATAACTACTACTCTTACACATAATTCCTGTAGAAACAATTTCCACATTAACCATAGGTGAATTCATGGGATACACAAGCTTAACTTTAGAAGTGATTATATCTAACAACCAGGCAAGGTAACATTTAAGGAGTAGAGCAAGTACAAGTAAGGCAAAGCAATCACAGATATGTCGTAATCATTCATGGTCAAGCAATGAAAAAATATCACATTTTACCTTCTTGTGCCTGATTAGCATGGACTTTGCAGAGAAGAATGCACTGCACTCATTACATCTGAATGGCCGCTCTCCTGAATGATTTAATTCATGTACCTGTGAAAAACAGTAATATGTAGAATAACTACAAAACAGCACCATTTACAAAAGATGTACCTGAAATCAATTACAAACATAGCTGTCTGTTAATCATAAAGAAGGATAAGTGATGGTTGTGTAAAATGACTAAAGATCAAATTCTGCTTGAGCTATCCTGCTCAGTTCAGGTTAAAAATACCTCCTCTCTGCTCAATAATTCCCTTCTATAGAATTTACATAGCACTCAGGATTCCATCCACACCAACTACCAAGTAAATGGTACCATAGGTCAAGAAGTATGGTGATGATATGTGTATTTGTTATGGGTAAATGCATGAAAACTGAAAAGCAAATATTTGGTGTTTTCACTATGGATGCTGCATCTTCCACAAAGGGGGTCTTGTGATATGCTGAGACAGTGTTTGCAATGGTGAAAAGGGGTGGCATCCCTAAGACATATAAGAAGGCACATAACTCACATGCCTGGGGGTGCAATTTCATATGTGTTGTAAAATGGAGCTGAAGACTGGGTTGGGAAGGCAAGTATTTAGTGCTTGTCTTTTCATTATGGTGTGAATATGTTTTGTCAGAGTCATATTTGCTGGAAAAGAGGGTACTTCTAAGTAAAAATTATTGAAGTTTGAAAAAGAGATAAGTCTTTTAGCTCTACTTAGATATGTAGTGGATAGTTATGAAACGGTCGGCGTGGAAGGGTTCTAATTCTGTTGCTAAGAACTGAACGCTAAGCTTCAAAGTTTAGATTGTATTAATTTTCTTTCATTGTGCAAGTGATGAATGTTTGTAGTTACCAGGCAATGGGTGATTGTTCTCTTAATGCACTGTTTAGTATTGTTTTCAGCTTTGTTATATCTCCCTTCGACAGGGCAAATGACTATGAAGATGAGGCGTAGATAAATTATTTGTAGAGGATACTAAGGGACTCTTTTTTCCTGTCCAAAACTTGTGCCAATAAGTGTTATGAGGATGTGTAGTTTCTCTGTGGCCCTTGTGTTGATGGCTGTGGTGAGAGGAAGAATGTCGTGTATGTTTGAGTGTGTGTGTGTGTGTGTGTGTGTGTGTGTGTGTGTGTGTGTCTTACTTTATCATCATTCTTAATAGTACTATTGTTATACATAATCACTGTTTACCACATCAGCAAGGTAGCACCAGGAAACAGAAGAAGAATGGCCCATCCACTCATATACACATTATATACATAAACACCCATAAATCCACATATATATACATACACATACACAGACATATACCTATATAAACATGTACATATTCATACTTGCCTGCCTTCATCTGTTCCTGTTGCTACCCTGTCCCACAGGAAACAGAATCGCAACCCCTCACTCTAGCTGTCATGTGTAACGCATTGAAACCACAGCTCCCTATCCATATTCAGGACCAACATACCTTTCCATGGTTTACCCCAGACACTTCACATGCCCTGGTTCAGTCCACTGATAGCATGTTGACCCCAGTATACTGCATCATTCCAATTCACTCTATTCCTTGCACACCTTTCACCCTTCTGTATGTTCAGGCCCTGATCGCTCAAAATCATTTTCACTCCATCCTTCCACCTCCAATTTGGTCTCCTGCTTTTCCTTGTTCCCTCCACCTCTGACACATATATCCTC